>OMLF01012607.1:0-23736 GCA_900302615.1 Holocentrus rufus | reverse complement strand
GAGAAATGAAGGAAAAAGGAAATAAAAACTCTACTACTCTCCTTCAGCTTTTAACAGCTGCATCATACATCTCTCTGGGGGCCCCCATGGAAAGGTGGCTTAGACTGCTATTCATCTTAAGTGACATGTTTATTTTTATTTACACTTTCTGTCCAGCTATTCGAGCATAATTTTATTTGAAACTGTGCGTGTTGCTGTAATGTGTACTAAGTGTGTGCATGCGTGTGTGTGTCTATGTGATAAAATTACTTTAATAGTTTGACCTTATCTAATGACACTGAAAGAGGAATGGTTGTGCATATTCACAACTGTTTTGCACATGGCTATAAAAGCTGAGGGTGATAGTCTATCATTTTGCCAATATTATCAAAAAAAAAAAGAAATATTTCCATGATATTTAGTCTGAGCTGAAAACTTGGCATCACTGAAATCTTCATGGACTGCTTTGTGCCGCATAAAACATGAAAGACTGTAGCAGTGAAAACATTACGTCTGTCTTAACAGCTTGAAAGTTTCATTTGAGCGTGCATGTATGACCCAGCAGGCGGCCTGGAGATGTCTACTGTTTGTCAGGCAGCAAAAGTACTTCATCCAAACTTGAACTTCCTCATGTTTTTGTTTTTGTATTAAATCTAATATTGGACATTATGACTCAAGCCTCCTACAATATCTGTGGAAAATATTGCCTGCGATGATTGATTTGGGGAATGAGACGTCCTGCAGGCCCAATCCCTGTGAATTACTACTTGCAGCAATAAAAGGCCTGAGACTAATGAATATAAAGCCTTAATTTTGGTCAGAAGTTAAATTGCCTGGCTGTAGAAGTAAACAATCACTTGTTGGCTTCCACTGAAACAAGACTCTGAAAGCCTAATATTCTAGATGCGCTGCAGCAGGATGTCCAAGAATTAAAAAAAAGATCTAATTTCATTTTGTCGATACCAAAAGACTGCAAAAAAGAAAACAAACCAATTGGTAAAACACTTTCACACAGGCAGAAACAATGTGAAAGAGATGAAAACCATGAATGGCCACATGTAGGAAACAAGCAAACCTAGACTAGCTGGACCGCGACAGTGGACCGAGTCTCAATGCCTGAAAAGTATGAAGAGTTTCTACTCTGCTGTTTCGCATCTTTAGTTTATGTGTACATGCATCAGAAATTCCATAAGATTGAATATCACGTTGTGTCGATGAACAATAGACTAAATGAAATTACAATTTACCTCTGTGCGTCCAGTTAGGTAGCCAAATACACCTCAGTATTTCAAGCTCATTACATGCTGTATTTCAATAAGCAATCAGTCAATCACTCTCTCAGTGACACACAGGGTTGTTGGCCAGCTTGCTAAGATGGTCTGGTAGATATATTGGAGCTGAGGTCAAAATCTCTGTGGGAGAATGTGATATTCTCTGGTAGAAACCTCAGATAAAGATCTGGAGAAAACACTGGTGCAAGGAAGTACAGATGCATGCAGCGATTATTTAAAAAAATCCAGTTTGACTGGATTTGCACAGAATACAATGTTGCCGAGAAAGCCAAGGACAGATTTTATGTTTCAAAGATAAAGTTCCTGCTTTTTTCCTGCCACCAAACACCTGACAGGTAAGCCATAACCATTTAATGATCATTTTCTCAGAAATCAGAAATATCTCAATTGATTACTCTATTGAATGAGCATTGTGAAAAGAAAGATGTAGTAAGACCTGTATAAAAAATTAAATGTAATAGACAATGAGGACAATGAAACAATTTTTATTTATTTATTTATTTATTTATTTATTTTCTCTCTGATTCGTTGACATGGAGATTTGGTTGCATTCATTCACACGTTCAGCAAACCAAGGCCAACTTGGGGACAACATAATGAATCTACATAATGTAAGGTCTGGTTGACTTCCCTTAGATTGTTTTACTTTATCTCCATGCATGTAATAACATTCTAGAATTCCTTAAACATCAAAAAAGGAAATTGGTAGAAAAATAGAAGAAAAGTAAAAAAAAGGAAAAGGAACCTGAAGAAAAAAGAAAAACTAAGGAGATAAAGAGGGGAGATGGTTCTGCCCTCTGGAATTTACATCGGAATTGGGCCTGCAAAAAAGGCTTAATAATTTGTTGGTTCATACTATCAAAAAATAGATAAATTATGTTTGTTATTTTTGCATGTAAGTGAAATGACAATGCATACAAATTTCCTAAGAAACGTTTCTGAAAGGGGATGTTTGATGTCCCATTGCCATGGAGACAGGCGTGACTTTCAGTTCCATTATAGATGCCCTTATATATCGGAAGCTCATACACCCAATGTACCTGATTGGTACTTAAGTGCCCTGGTCGGAAATATTGAGTAACCACAGCAACATGAAAGCATCAAATGGGGACAGCAGCAGAAAGGTATTTTTTCAAGGGGGTTTTATACAATGACAATACAAATACAATTACACAAAGACCTAGTATCAAAAACTCTCGTTTCTACTTGGGCAGCAGAATGAAGAACAGACATTCAGTTGCAGTAACAGAAAGCAACCAACTCAGAGACTTGGATATCTTTATTTCTGAATTTCCCACTAAGAATTATGACTTTGGGGAGGGTGTTTATGTGCTGCTAACTTGTAAATATGGTAAATTAAACTACAAAAGATCATAAAAGAATTTAGGGTCAACTGTGCAAGCAAAAGGGGAATTCCGACCCTTCACAACCCTTCAAGTCCATGCTTCTAAACAATATGGAATATATTGTAAATTTTAAGTTGCAAGACCAAAATTTGACTCTGATAAGCATTAACTCTGCATAACAACACCTGCTTTAAAATAATAGCCAAGAAATCTTCTCGACTGAGTCGAAAAACAAGCAGCAAAGTCATATTTTTAACTACTGCTTTTGAGCCGCAGTGCTAAATTGTATCCTGCTGTCAGATCTTGCTGTAATGACTCTGGACATACAATTATAGCACTTCTTTGTTTCAGAAAAAGTTATACTCAATTCATCATCTGCATGTCAGATTTTTCAATTTTCATTTTGTACAGCCCCAGCAGTAACATTGAAATGCTGTCAGAGAAGTTACCGTTAAATCTAACACAGGTATTAAAAAATACTTCACTTGGAAAAATATGAATTTTTCCAAGTGACGAGTTGTTGCTATGGCACTCAGAGACTGGCGTAATGAAATAGGTCTTAAAACATTTGAAGATACTGTATCAAATCAGATCCATTTTGAGGGTAAATGTATTATTTCCAATTAAGCTGCTAAAAAATTAGCTAATGCAATGAGAACTGATTCTAATCTCATCTTTCTCATTCATCTATCCTCCATGTCCACATGTCTTCCTCCCAAATGGTCCTCTCTCTGCACCTTTCTTGCCTACCAGTTCCCCCTCCCATAGATAGTGGATGTAAGGTTGATAAATGGAGCTAATTGTTTTATGGCAAGGCTGGCCTGATGCTGGCAGTGCAATCAGGCTGAATGAGGAGGCCTTGGGGAGGCCATTACCCTTCCCATTGTTAGAAAGGACAGGAGGACGAGGCTAGGCCAATGCACTCTGCAGGGACTGGGTCACAGAGAGAGACCCTCTGGCACCGTGCACCGTAGCAGCCTCAGCAACACACACGGACACACACACACACGCCACCTCCCAAACAGAATAAAGTTTTATCCAATTCAAACCCTCCAGTTGCTGCTATTGTGCAGATTTTTGATAGTACTGCTTTAGTTCATTACTGTAATAGAACATAGCCACAGGCACTGTTCGAACTTTTCATTTGGGGCTTCACAAAAAGAGAAATGGAATGTGATTGCTTATATGAACATTAATATTCTGGATCAGCATACCAGTCAATATATAAAGTTTTTTGACGGGATAGCTGCATTTTCATATCCAGACCAGCATGCCCTTTTAGTCGGGCTAACAGAACACTGCGAGCAGCACCAGCATAGAAATGGAGCTGCAGACCGCAAAAAACGACAGTAAATGAGATGAAGTGTTTCCAGGGGTCGGAGTCAGCATCCGAGATCTGATTAGAATTTCTCAAGAGATTACATGCCGATCTGGGTTTCCGTTAGCTGGTAATTTTAACCTCAAAAACTGTCAAAATCTGACAGATTAGAATCTCACCGGTCATAACACCTAAAGATATTTTCTTACTCTCATTTATTGGCTGGACTTCTGCGGCAGCAAAAACTTGTCCAACAGAAACAGAATTAGTCTGAACCAACTCTAACATTAGTGAGATCTTTCTATAACTGTGAAGTTATGCTAATTGGTTGTTTCTGTAATCATCCAATCACCCTAGTTATGTTGTCTCATTTTTATGGAGGCTCAGGACTTCTACAGCATGTTGTAACTGTAAAGATAACAGGCCACAAGATTTAAAAGAACTATGGCACTTGAGGGAATCAAAATTATTGCCATCTGCTGCCATTTTATTAATGACAAAAAGTACCAAGGGTATTGCTATCAGAGCCATTATGTCCCTGATGTGCAGAGGACTGTTCAGAATGATTTTTTATTTTTTTTTAACAATTCTACAAAGGATAAAGTCAGCAGAGAAAATTGGATCAAATACAGCAGTTACATAGTAAGCTTTCCCTGAAGTGCAAAACAAATCGGAAAACACAGAAACAAAGCAAATTATCCAATCATAAATAGAGGAATGTGTCTCTGTCTGTCTGTCCTTCGATTTTCTTGACAACCTGATTGACTTCACACTTGTCAGGTGTATTGCTGAGGCCCCAGGGAAGTGCGGTGTTGAGTGTGAAGTCGTTTGGATGAGCCATTCTCGAAAAACTGCAAAGATAGATTTTATGATTGTTATTTATTATCAGTGTGATTGCCATGACATTGAAAAAGGCAGAAATCAACTACAAGGACAGTGCAAAACCCAGACAGTCTTAAGCACACACACATTCAGAGTTTCAAGGTGCACACACACAAGAGTTTTGTCGTTCATTGTCTAAACAGGCAGTATTTCATGATTTGCTTTTGTGATACAAACATTAAGTACATGTGAAGTTCAATGCCATCATCCACAGACTAACGTTATTGGAGTGGAGCAGTGAACTCCAGCAGTAACAAATGAGACTGATCAACGACCACTGTAGCCCCTGGAAAGCTGCAAGCAGCAAGACCACAGGTCAAGCAGTCGGACCCTTCTGATCGGCACGTTTTGAACAGTACAATTCAAAAACATAAATCAGAAACTTAAAACAAATTACAAAATCACAAACCACAAAACAAAAACAGAAAAAATATATGAAATAAGTGTACAAACACATTGTAGAGAGACAAGGGTAAGTACAAGATTTCTGTAAGTTGACTGGATGTCAGTCGCAGCTAAGATCTTTCAGTCATGTGCTAGTGCAAGCTAGTTTCTGATCAACAGAGTTACTTATGTGATCATGTAATCAAAGTCATCCCATTTTAAGGAATTTTTCACTTTGATGGAGCTAGGCTAAGGATTCCTGTAGAGTCAAGTCTTTATGCTAAGCTAGCACGAAATGCTAACCATCCGAACCAAACCAGTGGATGTACAGAAGTGGTATCAAAAGGTATCAAACATCTTGTCTCACTCTGAGTAAGTAAGTTTTTTTTGTCTAAAACTTTGGGAGTATTCCTTTAAGGGTGGGCCAGACAGTTGGAAAATCTGACTATCTGTTAAGGATAATGTGTTTTTTCTGACTACGGTGGCTGGCCAGCTGGAATGGATGCAGCATCTGTGATCAGGAAAGCAGCAGCTAGACGGGATAAAAGTAATGATCTATGGAGGCCTGAGCATGACTGGCTGGCTGCCTTTAATTTCAATATAGCCTGTGAGAAAAAGATCAAGTAAACAAAATACAACAAGTACAAAATCGTCCAGACCCATGATGCACTTGTACTGCACGTGTAGGCACAAAGTTGTTGGCTGTGGAAATAGGTGAGCAACAATCAGCTGTGGAAGACCGACATGAATAAATAATGTCATGTATATCTGCGGGCAACACAGGCAGTGAGTGATTGGCAAGGAAGATGTAGAAAGCATTTCCTGCGGTGAGTTTCAAGAACAGTTTGAAGTCATCCTGCAGTGCTGGATAGATGTGGATTTTTTTACCCTGTCAATAGTATGAGTTGCAAGTATTGCACGAACATGCACAGTAATAATGGTAGCAATTTTACTGGTTCCCGGCTGTATATGTAATGATATGCTAAGCTACTACTGTGTGATGTGGAGTTAGTGTAGTGTAGCATAACATAAATTACAGGGATACCAGCAACCAACAGTTATGTTCCAGGGATTAGTCATATCCTAAAAGTTGCATGAGTAAAACTTGGCTAAGTATATGGCATGTCTTTACCTCTGTAATGTTATTTGTTGTCCTCCGTGTCTCTATACACCAGTTGCACACACATCCTAGCAGTTGCATGTGCATCCTACTTAGCGTCCCTACTAAACGTCCATGAGTGAGTGAGTGACCACAATTTGCAAATGCATAGCCCAGGGCAGCAAGTTTGCATGCCTTGAGTATACGGGAAGAGCACAAGCAAATATGACAGGCTACTCACATACTGCTGGATAGAGCAGCACATTGTCCTGTCTGCTCTGTGTTTACGACTCTGTGCCTCCGGTGTGCTGTTGAGCACCGAAGCTCTGCGGTAGCCGAAGCATTTATTACATCCAACTCTGAGTGGAATGCACAAACTCTAATGATAGGTGGGGAGAAAAAATGCGAGGAAGGGGTCTCTGAAAGGATGCATGCTTGTCCACACCTATATTTATTAACGTCAGTTGAGCTCTGCTCCACTAAGAAAGAAGCTGGTGTTATGTTGTCTGCTCTTTATTAGCACTGAGTAGAAATAGCCGCCTATGTTTTCTGCCATGCCTATATTTTCCATTCTTATCAACTTCAAAAATAATATAAAAATAATATACAAATACAAACTTATAAATTACAGAATTTCATTTAAAACAATTATTGTACTGCTTGTATTGCATGAAAACATTTTATCTTGTTTGTTAAAGGCTATGCAATATTATAAATAACTTTCTTTTCCAAATTCAGATATTTGGTAGTTGACCATGCTTTTTTCTTCTATGTAAAACTAAGGTTGAGGTAGCTAAGGCTAATCATCTTATTTGAAAATGAAGAAATGCATAAAAATTTGCAAGACACCCAAAAAAACACTGTAGGCACCATTTTAAATGAACAATAACATGCCTCTTAGGGTTACTTTACGTTTCCCCAAATCCGCTAAAATCCACATGGGTTTTTTTCAAGCACAAAACACTGAAATGTAACAATTGAGGATGTTTCAGAGAACATAAATCAGATTTCATAATATATACAGGTCTTAGGTTAATGCCAAGTCTTTATGCAAATACCAGTTGTAGACTTGTTCGGATGCTCTGCCTTTCATGTTATGAGAGAATGTTCTTTACCACTGTCTTCTAACAGTTTAGCTCCAAGCAATGAGATAATTACATCATGAAATACATTGTGCTGTCCCTTCATTGTCTAGTAGTTAGTATCAAGGATATAAATAATCATCCCTGCCCATTCAACCACTTTGCTCATTTAACATATGAATAATGGCCTTTTCCCCTTCCTCAGTTCATTTCTCACATCCTCATGTTCCAGTTGTTGCTTAGCAGTGATTTTGGATTAACACTGGTTATCTCTCCCATAAAAGACATTCGAACAGAAGCACTTTTGCTTTACATTCAAGCAGAAGTGTGTTTCAGTCTCCTTCCAGCTTTGACATTAATGTTTGTGTAAGTCTTGGTTCCACTGTTGTACACTCAACACACAAGTGTCCCTACTGCCAAAAGGAACACAGGTGGACCACCTTTACAAGATCACCAACGATGGGAATGTTGTGTTCCTTCCAGCTGTCCCTGCCTACCCAAATGAAGGCCATGCTTTCCCTCAACACTGTTTTCTCCAATAATTGGAGCCAATTACAGATATAGCTCATCAGTTTCACAATGGCAGCGGATATGAAGGGAGTTATTTTGTCTAAGGGCAATCAGTGCCAAATGAAGCCTCTTCACGCTTTGGTTCACTTTCACCCATTAGTTAACCATGATTGTCTCCTCCCTCTAACATGTCCCCAGCACCCTTTGGCCCAGAAAACTCACTATGCAAAAACACATTTAGAGGTGAATGACCTAAATAAGGATAAAGAAAATAGCCTGAATTTGTGATACAGTATATAAGATTTATCACTATATCACACTATAAGAAATTTTAATATGTAAATGTTTAGGTCTGCTTATTTGGCTGCATTTGCTTATGAGTTTCAACATTTTAAAGTTTTCAGTCCTTTTACAAACCTGCTGGTGGTTTGCACAGTTTCTCCTGCAGAGCTGGATTATCCTGCATCTCAGTTATCAATTCCAGTGTATAACTACTGACAGTGGCGGCTCTAGTCTTTTGGGGGCCCCAAGTGCAGTTGTATCATGGGGCCCCTCCCTTGGGAAAGTCAGTACAGCAGCATGGAATATTTCCAAGTCGCGTTTGTATGTCAGAGAAGAGCTATTTGCTATAAATCAACACAATAAATGCAGAGCTGTATTTATTTTCATGTCATAAACAGGCTCTTCCACTGCACACATCATGCAGTGTGTGTGGGGCCCCCTCCTGCCTGGTGATGATACATGATGATAAGTGACTTGCATTAAGTCCGCTGACATTAAAGGGTTGATTTATCAAGCATGTAGCAATATAGCGCTAGGGGCGCAAAATTTTGCGTCACTGCAATTTCTCAATTTAGCGGGTGATTTACCAAGACTGATAATGTAAATGAGCACAGCTGCAGTTGAGTTAATTTGAATGCACTGCCACCAATACCTGCGGCTGGAAGAGGCTGGCGCATGTCTGAAAAGCAACATGGCTTTCAGTGCCACAGACATCAACTATGACAAAGATATTATCAAGAGGTATGTCTCTCTCTGTTTGCAAGACACGCTTTTGTTCTGTTGTTTTTTTGTTTTTTTTTGGTTTAGTTTTGTTTTTTTTTCTTGCCACATTTTAGCGGTAGAAAAGTGAAGCACAGGCATATGCTTTATTCACAAATCACAGGCTGTTCCTCAGCTCTGAAAGTCCTTGTGGAGAGGGAAAATGTCCTGAGAACGCAGCCAACACTGATCGAAACGTATCGCCTTTGAGCTCCTCAGTTACTGTGGATAAACGGATTTCCAATTTTGTGTGCCTCCAGCTTCGAGATAACAGGCAAAACACTAACCTTTTACGAACGCAACCCACTGTGTACACTGTGCATAAAAAGGGGACCGTGGGATTTTATGTTGTATATTGATGATGTTGCTTGTAATATCCAGATTGTGGCCGAATATCTACCACACACAGCTGAGATGATCTCAATGTTAACAAAATCCATACTAAGTTAATGCAAGCAGGTGTGATTGTGTGCTCCATGTTGAAGATAGGTTGAACCGGTCAAAGGCACTGCAAAGGACATGTTTTACAAAGGCGGTAAATAACAGGCACAGTCTCCTTTGCCGCACTGGCCCCTAGTCATGAGAAATCAGCTTGGGTCATTAGAAAGAATTTGCATTCCCTCCTCCCATATTTTTGCAGTCCTACATCAGTACGCCCTAAAATACAACACATATGCATTTGGCCTCACACATAATTTTCAGAGGTGCCGCTTTTCTTTGATTTCACCTGTGCAAACCTGCACTGCAGCAGCTTGGTAAATCAAGGACAGATGCTATATGTGTCTCATCTGTGCACGAAAAAGCTATGCAAATCCTTGATAAGCCCTAAATGTACTTTTAATCAGCCGATGAATAAATGAACAGAGCTGTAACTAATGTTAGCTGTTGATAACTAACAAACTATATCATTTTGAAATACACTTTTGGCTGTCTTCAACTAGCATGAAGCATTTAAGTTAATATAGAGCCCTTTAAAATATTTTTATATTCTTAACTCTATGAATATCCAGGTGGAGTCTGGACTTCCATAGAGTTTGGCTCATTACTTGGAGACACTAGAAGTGAGCTGTAATTTCATCTAGTTTAAATCGTAATAAATTGTAACTGAAGCACTGCCACGAATCTTTCCATGTAAACAAATTAATTAAAAATTGATAGCGTTTTTGAGCATCGATACACTATCACAAAACAATATCACGGTACTCAGATGCATAAAGTTTTTTTTTTTTTTACACCCCTATTAGTCAGCAGGACTTACTGCAACCTGATTGCAGCTATCTATCTATCTTGAGCTAAGATGGCACCTACCTTTGTAAAGCCAACATTAGAAATAAACTTGATAACCTCACTATAATGTCTTAAAAGCCATGATCACAGGAAAGAAACACATTCAATCTCAGCTTGAATTTCATATATAAAAAAATGAAATTCATTACAACAGCATTTTCTTTGGCAGACAGGTCACTAACACTTGTCAACTTAGGTAGAACCTTATGTAAATTTCTATTTAAAATGTCTGTATTATGGTAGTTGGCAGTAGCAATTATTGATGATTTTTCTCTCTTTGGACTGATAAGGTGGCCAGGCTGATAGATGGATTGCTGTGCTCTGCATACATGGGGTTGAAAACATTGATCTGCTGGATTAAAGCTGGTCCCTGAGGGGTTGATGGCAGTCAAAGAGTGTTTCTGTAATTATAAATTTACATACGGCTAATATGGCTAATGGTGCTGACATGCACACTTTCATGGCCCATAGCTAATTCAGGTGGCAAAGGAATTTGTTTTCCTCACACTTACAACTTTATAACAAATGACCAACCTCATCATCACCGATATAATGATCTGAGATGAGTCTGAAGGCCCTATTTAATTCCACAATGACCAACCTGAGTTGTGCATCATAGCCCACAGTCAATGAGGTCATATCCAAAGTCATCCACTATTTTCATTCATTTGAGCGCAGCCTTCCCACGTGTGCTAAGCATAAAGTGGCTGAGTGTAGTGGAGAGGAGTTTGGTGATGAATTATTAGCTTCATGGAATTATGAGAGGAATAAATCAATAAATTAAGTAAACATGCATTTCATTATTGATTTTTGAAGTAAAGTAACTAATGCAATAAAGAAAATGCAATCAATGGGTACAACTCCTCTGCCAACTGGTCCCTCCTCTGCAGTGCATTGCGCATCAAGTTTGCCTGCGATGCCATCCCTACATTCAGTTCAGCCTGTCTCTGCTTTACTCTTTGTAATGTTTCCTCTGAAAAGTCATTGGTATGTGCAAAATACAGTAAGACACAAAGAACACATTGACTTCCTGAGGACTGTTTAGTAATGTTTCACCTGACTTGTCCAATCATCTAAAACGCATTTTTGGCACACCAAATGATCTCTCAACTATGGTTCTTGCCCTCGACAATGCATTATTGAATCTACTTCGCTGCTGAGTTGTTGGAATAATATATGGCAGTAATAAGCCGTGTGCGTAAATGGGTAACTATCATCTCCAAACAGCCAACCATCCAGAGCTGCTGCGCCCTGGAAGGCTGCAGGAATGGCAGAATTCACCAAATTAACACGAGACTGGTTTTCTGCTGAGCTTACACATGGTCCTTGGGGGTCTTATCATAATGACTTAATTTTTACCAAAATATCGAATCTAATATGGCAACAGGTTATTTTTTAGGGACACCAGTAGGATTATAGGGAGGGAAAATTGCTATTGTGGGAGCAGAAGCAACAATAGACAAGATTTCCCTTCTGGACAAAAACAGCGTCCTTTTGTATGAGTCATATTGGCTGTCAAAATAAGAGTCTCTGATAGCTGCATCTCCCCAAACTGCCAAGGGTTGAGTGCGTTTTCATGCTGTGAATTCCCTAGCATATTTCTTATTTCTTAATTCCTATTTCTATTTAGTATAGTAGAGTATATATGTACATATATTACTACATATTTTACATTCTCTAAGATATTTCTTATTTCCTATTTCTATTGTTTTACAATGGGAGCAACTTCAACTGACTCAATTTCCCCACGACGATCAATTAAGTTTTCTGATTCTTATTCTGATTCCAAATGTGCCTTTCATAAATACAAACTCAGATCATGGTATGTCTTCCATTCAGCTTGTTTGAGCAGCAAATGAAGCTAGATGCAAACATTTTAAATTGACAGACAGATTCAGATTCAAGTTTTTGCTTAGAGATTCTACTAAAAAACAGTTGCTTACTTAAACGTGAAACTTGTATAACATGATAAAAATATAGCAAATTTTTTAAAAAATGGCATTATGTATACAGTACAGTAATTTCTCCTTGAACAGACAGCGCAAACAAAGGTTGTTGGACAGAGGGAATCTGTTCCTCTAATTGTGCCATCCACTGCATGCTAATATTTTAGTCTCTGAGGAGCAAATATCCAGTGTTAGGACTTAAGCGCCGGTAGACAATCCATAATTGAGGTGTCATGATTTTGATTAGTTAAGCAAGGACCCATCTGGCTACTGTCTGACAGATTATGTGGCACCTCATATTATATCTATACCTGTTAACCAATCAGAACATTCATTAAAATCTGGGAGTACATGAGGTCATTTACATTCAAAGTAGATTGGATTTCTAACAACGGTTTGATTCTTCTGACGATCAGAGAGAGTTTTACAACTCCTCTTCCACAGCGCATATAAAGTACAAGTGACTGTAAATAGTTTGGTTCTGGCATATTTAAGCATTTCTGTTTGTTGGAATATTCTTTCAAGCAGTCATCTTTCTTCGTGAGAATTAGTGCTACATTTATTTGTTGTGTTACCCCACGCCGGCATAGATCGAGTTTAGAATGGCCTCACAGTCTCTTAAAGGTGCAGTATGTGGAATTCAAAGAAAAATAACTGTCAACTTCACTGTCAATCAAACAGAAATCTAGAAAGCGCCTTTTGAACAGTAAACATATTTGTAAACAAAATCTCTAGCCATGCAATTTTAACAACAGTAAAACGTTAACTTTTAAGTGTCCCAATGACCAAGTTGTTCTCTGAGCATAGATTAATGTAATGTATATTTTCATGTAGCATAGAATTTTTCCACAACTCTCCCAAAACTACATACTGCGCCTTTAAGCTATTTGCTTTGTTCACTGGGCAACATACAAGAACTGTCATTGTATTTATTGTGGTGCTACGAAGACAAATTTAAAATGTATGCACTCTTAGGCATGGGCCCAAATTTGACTTGACGTTTTCAGGATATTATCATGTATGGGTGTAAAAACATTCGGCACAAGTAGGCTAGGGCTTCTTTTCTAGCCCAAAGCAGAATCCTAGTTCAAACTGATCACTACATTCAGTGTCAACCAACATTATTGTTGTTGTTCGTTAATCGATGTGCACTAATGTAAATTTTAAATCAACAGTATGATTATCTTATCTGGTTTTGAATTCACTTGCTTTTTGCAAATTGGATCTGTGAAGAGAGAGAGAGAGAGAGAGAGAGAGAGAGAGAGGGCCTCCCCAACAATTGCCTTTATTACAACTTGTCACACTGGCTGAGAAAAAATCCTAAACAAATAAACGTAATTGTTCTAATACAGTTTCTGCAGAAAGCGAAGAAGCTGGAAGATATTAAGTTAATTCCCAGAGCGGAAAAGTACAGTGAGCTGTCAGCATTGTTTGTGTCCAGACTAGTTACATATAAGCTGCTTTTTAGCTGCACATTCAAAAGCGTGAAATCAAGCACAAGGCCTCAAAATACACAAGCAGAAATTGAAAAACATCACTCAGTTATAGATATGTCTATTTTGTACATTTGAATCATAAAATGCCTATCTGTATGCAGTAATAGTTACCTCATTCCCTGCTTTAAAAACTTAGCCTTCAAGTTTAGGTATGCAGTGACCTTACTGATGGCATTATCAGTGTTGATTAAAGTGATTCTTGTACTTAGGGAATCACTTTTTAAAGTATGTTTTTTTTTCTGTATAGAAAAAAAAAATGAGATTGCCGGAATGCAATTAAAAGTTACAGGAATGTAATTAAAAGTTAAAGTAGATGTGAAAATATAAATAGGAATGACCACTCATCAGCCTATGATGAATATGCAGAATTAAAACCAAAAGGAATTAGGGAAAGAAATCATTTTTCAGAAGGTGACCATGGAGAAACGGGATCAAGAGAGGCATTGCCAGCCATGAAAAGACTTAATAACTGCAATACTTTCACTGTGAAATAAAATGACATGAGTAGTACTTGATGAAAATGCTCCTAAAAGCTCACTAGGGTGCTTATACATTATTTTTAAATATTCATACTTATCCATAGGATACACAGGTTAATACTCTAGAATAAGGTCTTTGTGAACTAAAGTGTTGCCAAGTCAAATTTAGTGAAGCAAAAGAGTTCAGGTTAGTTAGGATTGTAGTGTGATTGTAGCATAGGAGAAATGTTGCTCATTATATACCAGTTGAATAATTGATGATGGTGTTTGCTTCTATTAATTGACAGAGAAGCAGCTAACGCTGATTCATGTGAAGGACAGTGATGCAGTGGCTTATGATAAGCCTTCTCAGTAATTACTATTGACACTGCTTTAAAAGTAAGCCATGAAACAGCTCCATTGGGGCCTCAGTCCGTGCCACATTTTCTCTGTTCTCATCAACTATAATGGTACCTTCAACCTTCGGAACACAAGAAGAAGAATCCGTTAAATCGCAAGAACAAGAGTCATGTCATCAGAGATTTACAAGAAAAGCATTTTTATGGTTCTGCCATCTTGTTTTTCTATCTGCTCATCAGCATGAATTTCTTAATGACTTGCCAAAAATTGCAAAGCATGAATACCGAACAAAAATAAATAATATATTTGAACGTGAATGTGAAATCTATCAAATTTAAATAACTCCTAGTCCTCAGTCATTTCACTTTTAAGATTTCTGTTCTTACAGAAACAATTACCTGAGCTACTAGAATAATGACACTATCAACAGTTCATATGAAACTATGTTTTCTCTTTAAGCAGTAGCTTGACTTAAGATTAAGACACTATAGTAACATGTTGTATTCAATAACATGTAAATTAAATGAATGCATATAATCTAATGACTCCTGAACCCATGTGTCACACAATTCCAAATGTGCGGCTGCAGCATGACAATCCTCTGCTGGACCCTCAATGCTTTGCTAATGTGCCACAGTGATGCAATGTTTTTGCGTTGAAATATCTTGGAATAATGGGGGCTTTTCCAAGCAAATATTGATATGCGATTGTTTGCGATTAATTTGATTAATCAATTAAACAGCCAAGCGTGTAATTAATTTGATTCAAATTTTGAATCCATTGACAGTCCTAGTAAAAATGTATTACAGCAGTTCTGATAGTTTCTTATTGTAGCCCTCTTAGACTGACAATGAATGTTTTTTTAAATATATCTATAAAAAATATCAAGACACTTGTTTGATTTTGGATATTCTTCATTTATTAGATCAATATGAGTATTTAATTTGTTTGAAATTACTTTTCTATTTGAGTTCACACTTGAGCATGAAGTGTATAATATAACTAACATGAGAAAAACTATTTCTGTAATAAATATTATTAATCATGTAATTAAATTTGCCATGCCACTGTCTCTTGCAGGCAGCTGTATGGAACCAGTCTGCAGTGCTTTGGCGTGCTTGGTCTTTATGTTTTTGCATTTCTACCAGAATGAGCTTGGCTTTAGGCAGGTTGCATGGGAAACTGGGAGCATTGGAGTGATGTGACTCAAATTACACCCAGCTGAAGGTCCCTTTCCTGTCAAGCTAGATTGACCATCATGTGTCATCCTATTTTAGAGTTAGTTAATGCCACTTACTCAACCAAATATGTATCAGTCCAGGTGACAAAAAGTCACAATTAAGGCTGCCGTTTTCTACATAAGAGACATTACTACAGCAATGTGATTACCCTGAAGTACTGCTCACATGAGATGCAATATGACGTGAATGGGCATTTGAGGCAAACATTTCAGGCTGATGTTATTGACAACAGAGGGAGCTAAACTAAATTGATATTGTTCCAACATTTTTCTTGATTGTGTTTTGTTTTTGTTTGCCTTTGGACCTGCACCATTAACTCATTGTCCCCATTATTATGGTGCAATACCACTACCGTGTGTGAGGCATATGCTTCCATCAAACTCTCATTAACCTTGTGTCTGATTATGTCCTGCATGGTGAGATTACTCCCTGAGATTCCCCTCACACAACAGAGTGGCCATTTACCGCTCAATGATGATTAACAATCTAAACAAACACTTGCCCTCCAGGCTGAGCTCAGACAACTGTGACGGCAACTCAGTCTTCAGGTTCTGGAAGACATATACGTTGGCTGTATTTTCTTGGTAAAACACAAAGCCAAGGAGCTAATAATCCCTTGAAGTTGCTTTTTCTTCCTTATCCCATAACGTCTGATTTTTCTCTCTTTTCTTTCTTGGGACAGCTTGGCTCGGGAGGCAGGGCAGTCATCTAGTAGTCGCAAGGTTCCTGGTTCAATCCCCGACTCCTCCAGAGAGCGTGTCGAAGTGTGCTTGAGTAAAACACTGAACCCCTAACTGCTCCTGGTGAACAGGCTGGCACTTTGCATGGCAGCCTCCGCCATCGGTGTGTGAATGTGAAGCAAACATTTAAAAGCACTTTGAGTGGTCAGTAGACTGGAAAAGTGCTATAGAAATGCCGTCCATTTACCATTTCCTTAGATTTTAGAAAAGCTAGAAGGGACCTCATACGGGTTTAAAATGTCCATGATAAAGCTTGGTGTTCATTCATTCTTTCTTAGTCATTTATTCTTCAAATGTAATTTGTAAAATCACAACACTGAGTGGAACAGAATGGCACCATTCTCTTAACCTGTTTGTCAAAGGCACTAAAAATGAGAGAACGTATTGATCATGGCATCACTTTACTGTTTACCCATGAGTTACACAATTGATCTTAAAATTGTATCGATTACGTATAAAGTACAGATCGGTCTGGGTCCTAATTACATGTCTGACCTTCTAAACATATCCGATCCACTCCCTGAGATCCATAGACACTTATTTTCTGGTTGTTACAACGACCAGGCTGAGGACTTAACGTAATGAAGCCTTTAACATCAGGACCCCTTGAATTTGAAGCTGTTTACCTGAGCAGAGAAGGTTAGCAAGGTCGTTCGCATCTCTTAAGTCTCTCAATAAAATCAAAAAAGCTGCTCTCATCCGCTTTATAAGGGCAGTGGCATTTCCAACATGACTGACGATGAGTGACAGAAGCAGTGGAGATTTTCTTCTGAGGAAAATGATGTTCTTGTTAGGGAGGAGCTGAGCCGCCGCAAGCACATTTATGGCTCTGCAAATAGACCAAAAACCAAAACCAGATGATGTGAAGTTGGATAGGGAGGAAAAAGCCCAAGTGGTTAATTCAAGTTTTCACACATCTGGCACTCTGAGAACCGCTGCCCAGTGTAGGAAGTGATTCAATAATGTTAGGCAAAAAACCAAACAAAAAATAGCCACAAAAAGCAGGCTTCCACCGGAGGAGGACCAGAAGAGGGAATTAATTGGATCTTCTGTTTTTCAGTTACATGTTTTTTTTTTTCTTGAGATTATTTTTTTTGGCATTTTTGCTTTATCTGACAGTGACAGCAGAGACAGACGGGGAAGAGAGGGAGGATGACGTGCAGCAAAGGGAATCGAAATCGCACCACCGCCACGAAAGGCTAAAGATATGTAGTATGCACTCTACATCTCTACACTCATTCATTGAAAAGGAATCACTGGGTGATCTTTGGTGTGAATGCATGGTTGCTGATAGACCCCCTACAGTGCCTCTTCCCACTCAGTTCAACAAGTAACCAAAATACCAAATGGGCACAAGCAAGGGAAAAAAAAAGTCCATTTAAGAAAAATGTCACTTCACAGGCAGGAAGCCCCACCATGCGCCCTCACAGAAACAGAGCATGATGTTTTACCAAAAATAACTCAATGGTGGCTTGGATTCCTGCACGTCTCACAGTAATTCTACATCACAGTTGTCGATGAACTTTTTGACTGTGTCCAGAATCCCCTTAATAACAACTTTAGTTTGGCATAGATTTTATTTGGTAAAGGATGTTTTGCTCAAAGAATGACTCAGTCAGGCTCTGAGGAATCAGCACTTACTTGCTATGATAATCATCTCACAGAACCCAGTAAGAAGATTATCTTTGAGGCACCCTTCTAAAGCAAGTTTATTTGAAGTGTGAAGAACAGCAGGAAGATGATGATTGTTTGGAGCTCTTTGCTTGCTCATAGCTTGGGTCATTCAGTGAGCCAAAACTGTGCTTCAGTGTACAAGAGTTGGGTGAATTAGATTTGGGCAACATTTTAGAGGATTAGGTGACACCACAGCCTTTTTGACATGGAGGCTTTAAATGGACAGGGTTCCCACGGTCATGGAAAACCAGGAAAAGTCATGTGATTTTGTAATCTCATTTTCCAGGCCTGGAAAAGTCATGAAATTAAGAAGAATCGTCAAAAGTTTTGGAAAAGTCATGGAATTAAATTTTGTTTTCTGTCGTGAAATTAATTCATCTTCCATGGCTAATCTTCCATGTAATATTTTGATGTGCAAATCTGACTATCTGTAGCTGTTAGCATAACGTAACGATGCATGACTATGTTATGCTCCTTCAATTTCACTTCTGTTCATGTAATTATGGGTTGTAAATGGTCATGGAAATTTTATTATCGGTCCTTGAAAAGTCCCTGAAAAGTTTTGAAATTTTGTTTGTGGGAACCCTGAATTGAGGTACTCATTAA
Organism: Holocentrus rufus; assembly: GCA_900302615.1. Classification (NCBI taxonomy): domain Eukaryota; kingdom Metazoa; phylum Chordata; class Actinopteri; order Holocentriformes; family Holocentridae; genus Holocentrus; species Holocentrus rufus. Next base: position 4,995 of record OMLF01012607.1, on the reverse strand, counting down.
GAGATTATAATAACAACTACAGTAAATAAACCTGGTCATGCAGCAACACTTCTCAGCTGTCTGTCATACAAAGAAATAAGTCCAATAAAAGGTTTAGGTATGTGTTCTAAACTGTGATATAAAGTGTTTTCTGTCCATTTACTTTATATACTTTATATTCTACACAGTACCCATCAAATGTGCTGCTGTTTCACACCCAATGGCATTTTCTCACATTTTGATTTCCCCGTCTCTCATGATTCACAGATGGCCTATGAAGAGGTCCATTAACATTAGGAAGAGAGAGAAGCTGAGATGGGTTTTAAATGCTATAAGGGAGGAGGCCATCTTTTTTCGTTCAAGGGCAAAGTAAACATGGAAGGTCACCACTTACACATCCAGTGGGCTCTAATTCCCCTCTCCGCACAGCAAATAGGTGATGTGCCTATGTGAACATGAATTGATGAAATGAAGCAATTTACCGCACGGCATTTAAAATTTAAATTGACACACATAAATGGGGGAGAGTTTCTCCAGCAAGGTGGGCTCTCTGTGTGCTTTTGTTCTGGGTCTAATAAAGTTTGCGGATGTGCCGGCATGTGATTAATATTTGTTTTAATTTCATTCAAGCTCAGAGTTAACACACAGTGATCAATATTTAATGTTTTCAGTGAATATTTATAATTGCACAGTGAGAGAGTAATTGGTTAGCAGCACTATGCCCCAGATTCTCTCTGTGTGAGCAGAAAAGAGCAAACATTTCCACCATCTATTTTAATAAAGACAGAGCAGTGTGGAGAAAGTTTGCCCTGGCATGAAGTCAACATATTGAATAAGTTGTATATATGTTCCCCATTAGAGATTATTGTGTATGGCATGCTGCAAAGAGTACGCCATCGAGAAAAACACATTGCACTTAATTGATTGTTGTTGGCCTGCTGTGTTGATGCACTATGCTGGTCTTTACCTACAATAAGTCAGTTAGTAGCTGGATCAAAATGCTATGTCAGTGCGCTTTTCTCAGAGGAGAAACACACACAAAACAATAAACAAACGTGCTAAATATGATTCCAGCTCACATTTTTTTGTCATTGTCCGATTTCTTTGTTTTAATTTGCTTCTAAAAGCATCAATAAATATGTTTTCCAGCAGTCAACAGAAGGATTTATTATATTTTCCCGACCCTGGTAACAGTCCATCTGAAATTTACTAATGAAATGGATTTGATGCAAGGGGAGCACTGGAAGATGAGCTGACTTTACTGTCTTACTCTCAGAGAGCTCCCGGCAGAGTCCAAGGTCAAGTGATTGATCTGCATGTACTGCCAGATACTTTTTTTTTTTTTATTGCTGTACTGTTTGTGTTTTATGATACGGAAATGAACATGAAGATATTGTTAGCACTGGAAAAGGGGGGGCATGGGAATTTCTTTTGCCCTGCGCCAACCCCAGCCACGCATACTCTGAATTAGACCATTAGCTTCAAAGATTGATATGTGCATCATTACAAAGGCAAGTATAACTTAAGACTATTCTTATCTAGAACAAATCAGACGGAAACCATTTTAAGGAAATAGAATATTTGTGTTCCAACTACATTGACAACTGTAAAACAGTCAATATGGAAGCTACTTTCAAATTTTTGATTCAATCTCAGAGCAAGGTTTTGGATGCAGAGACAATAAAACATTTTCAGCCAATGAAGTTAAAGTTCTTAGTAAGAAGGGGGTCAATAAAAGGTTATTTTCTGATTGTTTCAGGGCAAGTTACATTCTAAAGCACAAATAAACATCCACACCTCCGCACAACCCTGCAGGAAGGTGCTGCATTGCTGGATTTGTTGCAGCCTTACATGTAACCTAGATGTATGAACGGTACTAAAACAAAGTTTACTTTCTATAACCATTGTCATATAGAGTATACAGTTATTAATCTCACATAGCCACAAATACATACATACATACATTCATACAGTCTTCATTCCCAGCAAACGCTACCACTTTTGTCCACAGGGGCCTTTCTATTAGCTTTAAAGTTACTATTCTAGATGTTAAGGAGTTTTGGGATTGATTGAGCGCACAGGTAATGTCAGAGGGGTAAACACAACAAGAATGAGAATCAGTACTAAGTAATGTAGTAACTATAGTAACTGTAGTAACTGATTTTTTTTCCCTTCTTCCCTCCTTCCTGCTTCATAGTCATGATTGGATGCGTATCCGGAAGCCCAGCCCCAACAGCTGTGTGAGTATCCAGAGTCGGACACAGTGGACGACGGTTTGTAAAAATGGTGGTCAACTTAGGAAAATGTGTGCACCTGTTTTTTGATTCAGCATTCATTTATCCTGAAATCACACAGTGAACACCATGTTCCTGCAGGTCGGGTACTTACCAGATGGATATTCCTAGGTTCTTCGAATGCAGCATCAGCTGCAGCAGAGTGTTGTGAAATGTAAACGAGGCAGTGTAAATAAAACTTGTTAGAAAGCACAGTTTGAAACCATTTTTGGATAGAAAATTTCAAGAAACATCTAACTGTGCTGTGAGTTTTCCATTTTCAGAGCTGACATTTATAATGGTTTTTGCCCTGTTGGACTGTGTTGAAGACCAGAGGCTGCAGCAGAGTGGTGAGTTTCTCCTCACTAAAGCTAGCGGTGAAGCTGTGCTCTATGGTCACAAATGATGAGTATCAAGAGACGAACAAAGTGAAAGACAAAACAACAATAACAGCTGCCCTCCGCACATGGCTGACTGCTTTATACAGTAGCTCAGTGCTTCAGAACTCCCTGCCATTATAAAGGCTCCTGCCCACATAGATCATTCCTTTCATCCCTTCTAGCTGCTCCTTTCCTTAATACACATTCTGGGTCCATACAGGTTAGCCAACAGTTGGAAAAACACATTATCCATAAGCCCTCGTATTAAATGAAAGGATCACGGGAAGCAACCTTGATTCCCTGGTGGAATGTGGTATAGCAGCAGATGCAGTGTAATATACAAAAGAATGACTGTTTTCTTCTTTTTGCATTATAGGAACTCATATGTAATTGATGTGTAGCACATTCAATTTGAAGGAAATATGCTGCACAGGAAACCATGGTTGTATTAAACAGAGAAATCTCAAAACCAGCAGCCCCTATTGAACTGACATTTTGACGGTGACATCTCTTCTGGATTTGAAAGGATAATACCTTTTTGTTTTTAATTACATGCTCCCACCACCTTATTTGGCTTTATACCAGCTGTTGAGGTTCCTCCACCAATCTACATGATTCCTGGTGGTACCTTCACATAAGCATGAGCATAATTTGCCTATATCAGGGTACATTTTCACGCCCTCAGAATCAATTTGGCACCATTCAATTAAAAAACTTCCTCAGACTTGAAAATTGGCCAAGTTGGATACTGTAGTTCATCGCAGTAAACATGAAGCCTTTGTTTGATTTTGTCAAAGTCTCTCTTGTGTGCCCGAGTTAAATGTTTTCATATCAGTGTGTGCAAGAAATTAGGTTTAACACTGTAAATTTGTTCTTAAAAATGAAACTGAGTGTGATTACATACAGCAACCATTAAAAAATGATTAAGGAAATGTAAACTAAACAGACGGTAGTAAATTGGCTGTTATTCTAAATAATGTTGGTTCTGTCCTTGTAAAAGATCATTAAAAGATTTTAAGACCATAAAAATAGTTCACATACAAAAAATAATTCTAAATTTCCTTATATATATGTTAATAATATTCATATCAAGTGTTTTGTAGGTTGAGAATGAACTATTTTAATGTACATAGTGCGATTACAGCGCAGTGAATGATAAAGGTTTCTGTTCTTACGAGTATCTTACTGTTGAATCCAACATTTCTTGAACATAAAAGACGATGACTCATAATTTTCATCAAATGCACACAGTGATGCAGGTAGAAGGCAAAGAAGAAACTTTATTGGGAATGAAACACACACACACACACATACACACACACATGCACACACCTTCAACCTATCCTCAGTCATGACCACGTACATAACAGTCAATGGTTATAATGTGTACAGAATAAATCCAATTTTCACACCACAAAGGCAAGAGCTTTCCTCTCCCTAATGCAGTGTCCAAACCATTAGCACACACACATTATGAACTAATGCATTCATTACTATGTCTTACTACCATTTTCACAGTCAATTTTCTCACAAATACAACATTAGGCTCTCTGTCACCATGCGTAAAATGACCAAACCTATCACCAAACACACTAGCAAATTCCACACCTGTGAAATCTTGGCTTCTCTCCATTCACCTAATGCATATTTTAGTTTGTCTTGAGCTGTTTGTAAGCAGGTCACAACATGAACAGCATTCCAGAAGTTTTCAAAATAATACAAAGAAATAATGATACCTAATGGTGTTTTGTTGAGTTTTGCTCCAAATGCCAAACACCAAACTTTTCTTGTGGCCAGGTCAGTGATTATGTCCCTGAAGATGTTTCTCGGCAAGTTGGTACTGTGATTTTTTTGGCCATGAACTCCATGCTGCTGAAATTCTTACATTCCAAGTTTTGTTTTCCCTTTTCTGTTTGGCTTGTGATGATGATTTGATGGGTTTAAAATCCAGCCTGTGCACTTTACTGCATGTCAGTGAGAGAAACAACAAGAAGCGGCGCTCAGAGAGTGCAACACCCACGTGCTGCATGTTAGACAATGAAATGCTGTAAGACCAATAATGTGCGCCAATTTTTCCCATCAGTTCAACCTTTCAGGGTCACCAAAGGCCAAAGGTTTTGTGACCATTTGAAAGGCCATATATGATTTTATATTAGTGTTTAATAATAACATTGTGTGTATCTCTTACCAATTCACTGATATGGCCATTATTAATGTTCCCTATGAACCAGCTTTGGGCTAAAACTTTGACCTTCACCTGTGACCTTCACCTTGAATCGACTCTTCTTAAAATAAAATCAATTCTTCCTTTCATGATCCTTAACACTTCCACCAAAGTTGGCACAAATCGGATCAAAACTGTT
>OMLF01012606.1:15460-50702 GCA_900302615.1 Holocentrus rufus | reverse complement strand
ACATGAAGAAACTACTTTATTTTCATCACAACTTCAGATTCCCACCAGCTATTCTCTCTCACAAGCCTCTCAAGAGGACTGAACTCTGTGTGCACGCGCGCACACACACACACACACACACACACACACACACGCGCACACACACACACACACACACACACACACACACACACACACGTGCGAGTGCGAGTGCGAGTGCGAGAGAGAGAGAGAGAGAGAGAGAGAGAGTGTGTCTGACAATCAGGCACAAAAAGAAGGCACTTGTTATGCAAATGTTATAGACTTGTTAGGCACTTGCTATACAAACCTGTTTAAAAATGCTGAATTGTTTTTGTTGGTTTATTGTAAAAGAGTTAGATGCCAACTATCAATGTTTTGTTAAAATTTGCACCACAAAAGGGAAAGCAGTGTGTACACTGGCTAGACGCTACTACCTACCAAAGTTCTTATAAAGTGTTATGGAGTGTCTGTCACCAAAAGTACATTTATAAATGTTTATTCTTTTTAGCAAATTATACTGGCTGTCATTCATTCATACTATTAAAAAAGTGTAGTGTATGCTTTGGAATTCTCATTCTTAGTTTCAATTCTTAGTTTCCATCGCCCAAACATGTAGGAACCCTGACACCAAAGTGCTGCAGCACAGTGTTAACTAGCAGAATGGCTGAGCGAGGTATTTAATTCATGCCTTGACTTGGCTAAAACAGTCAGTGAGCTACAGCACTTTCTGGTATGAGTTTCACCAGACTGCCTGGTGTACCAGACGGTGCACACTGTATTTCCCTTATGCAGGGCTCTGCAGCTCTGCACAGCCTTAATAGTGCATGGCGTAATTTCCCGTAATTTCCCTTACCAAACAGATCCCAGCTCTTACAGAGGAGGTCCTCCTTAGCACCTAATGATATAAAGTGTAATCATGTGTAGGATCATTATAAGTTAATATGACTAGAGTGGGCGATCAGGATAGAATCAAATACCACGATGTCTGTGACTGAATACATTGATACTGTGACAAGACTTTAGGGATGACTTGGTGCTTTTGTAAGACATTTACATACAAAAATAAACAATCATTAGTAATGTGACTCTGATGAGCTACAATAGTCAAATAAATTCATAAAATTGCATCCCTTGCAATGCACTATAATGCAGCCTTAAAATCCAGGAAGAAACACTTATGTCATATCACAATATTACGATATCCAAAATGCCAGACAATATCCAGTCTCATCACAATATCAATGTTATATTGTTATATCGCCCAACCCTAAACATAGCAATAGACTGGCCAAACCCTGGGTTAAAACAAATCCTCTGTGGTCAGGATAGACATTTGTTGTATGACAACAATCAGAATTAGTTCAATTTTAAAGTGAAAACTGTTTTTCCAAATGCTGATCCTCAAACTGATCCATGCCCACATCCTTTCTTGTCATCACAGGTAGCGAGATCTGAATGATCAACTGTCAGATTACTCACAGCATCATGGTAGGAGGTGTAGACAATGTGGACCTGCTTGAGGTCCCTGTCCAGGAACTGTCTGCGTATGGCGAGCACATTACAGCCGCAACAGTTGTCCTCCTCCACTGTCACCGTCTGGGACAGTCGAGAGCCAGACACTGACGTGCAGCTGAGGTGAGACAAAGAGAGGAATGTTGGAAGAGAGCGGGAGCGCACCAAAAGACAAAACACACACAAAAGACGAGTGACAGAGTGCTTCTGAGAGAGAGTAGGTGGGGCAGACAGAAGAAAAGACAAGGAAATCAGATATGATTACAGAAACATAATGCAGTGTCACAAAGGCAGTTTGGATGAGTGTGTGTGTGTTTTATTCAACCTTGCCTGTGTCAGTGAGTGGGTCTGACTAGAGTGGTATTGTCTCAGCGGATTACCACTCGTTAAGTGTTGACGCATGTGAAATTTGAGCCCTGTTTGAGAGCTCAAGAGACAGGCAGAGGCAAATGGATAAAAATTGCATAAACTGCGTGTGTGTTTATGTATGTTTGTGTGTGTCTGGGCGCTCACGGGCAGGAACTGGCCAGGCGGCACAGCCCACAGGCAGGCTTCCTCATTAGGTACATGGGCCAACCATACGCCGCCAGGGCAAAGAGCATGTAATAGCACACCTCCTTGTACATGTTCATCTCAGTCTGGGAGCGGAAACAGACAAAACAATTCAGACTGTCAGATCATTCAGATAAATGTGCACAAAAACCCTTTCTTCTGAGATTAAAAAAAAAAAAAAGGTCTCTAGCCTATCATACTGGTAGATCAGTAGCATTGCTTTCACGTGTATGAAGCATTTCCTGAAAAAATGTGAATTAGTTTTGAATGTGTGCATTACATCAGCTTAAAACAAAGAAACAAGTTTTGTTTAATATTGCCTAAGAGCACACAGTGCAACTTTTGCCTTCATGCCCACAGCTGCATTTTTGTGCACCCTTCAGCCAGAAGAGGCTGTTACCTCTGCATGATGACGATATCAGACATGTCTGGTTCTATTTTCATCTGTGCATCACAGTTTCTTTCATGACCTCTAGGATTTCCTGGCGCAAACTAATGACTTCCTTCTGAACAATTTGTTAGCAAGAAGTAGGCTCTGTCTTCGTCTGTGACTTGCAATCTTTTATCTTTGTGCGCTGAAGTGGAACTCAGATAACTGATCACAATACTGCGACTTCAAGGGCAAATGAGGCTGAGGAGAGTCGGGGTGAGTGTGAAAGCTCGTCTACTCTTTTGAATAAGTTGTGATCCAGTACTTCGGCGTGTTCCAGAATTCTGAACATTCAACTTTGACAAGTGTCTTCTGTTCTCCTGTGGTTCAGATGAATGATATTCCACACTGCCTACAACCTAGAGGCACAAAGAAGTCAGACCTGGCAAAAAGCGTTGATAGAAACTCACCGAGTTCTTAAGGTCCAGGTATTTAGTGTTGCGAGTGACAGGCATTCCGGATAAGAAGGCTAAAATGTCATTGTTGGCCTTGGGGGGGAGGAAACAGAACCACAGAATCACACATTATTTCCAAGACAACACCTGCGTACAGAAGCAAAAAGTTACAGATGCGTACAGACGTCACGGATTGCGATACCTGGTCCAGGATAGAAGACCTCTTGGACCTCTGTCTCTGGCGGAGAAGCACCAGACCAGCAATAATATCACTAGGCACAATGTCCAGGTCTCTGAAAAACTCTGCAAACAGGCTGGCCACCTCTGAATACGCATCCTGGACAAGAGAGGAACACACATCACGACAAGCTGGTAAAATACACTGAGAGCATTTTCTTCAGCTGGAGTTAAGATCTACGAAGTACAATGATGTCACACACAACGTCATTAACTGGAAAAAAAAAACTGGTGGTACAGTGCTGTATGTGTGATTTGTCACTGGTAAGGCAGGCTATAATTATATATTGCCTTATTACACGAATTTGATGAATATTCAATCCTGATTTGCCGACACAGGCTGCTGTTTCGCACGTAATCACATCAGAACAGCCCAGACATCGCAAGGAACACCTCGTCGTCTTCCAAATTCACTTTTAATTCATTCAGAGAACACAAAACTTTGGATCACTGGTTAGACTGATGGCTGAACAACAATCCTTCTGGATTTAAGTTGCTTCTTCTTTGATCATATATATTTCTTCATTTAGTTTCTTTTAAACGTCTTAAAATGAGGAGAGGCTCATGACGTAGCATTCCAACGTATTCTCTTATAAATAAACTTGAACTGGAGTGGTTCTGCTTCAGTATGACCGATTGGACGGTAGCCAGAGATGCCTCTGTTGCTTGTAATAAATCAATAGAAATCAATATTCCATAAATGATTAATGTCTTTGGTAAGAAGCTGAGTAATAAGTGGCTTTGCGCCGGGGTCTTGGTTCACCCTGTCGGGGCTTATTTTGCAATAATGACTGATTCACTGTTTTTCATGTTTCATTACTTTCTCTTTTCCCTGAGCCCGAGACAGAAAACGAGTCTGTGTGCTGCTGTGACTCACTGATTGTGTATCCTGGGCTCTGGTGCAGCACATGAAGAACTTGAGTCTCCTGCTCCAGCTGCTGGCTTGGCCCTCCTCTAGCCTGTGTCTAAAAGGGAGTGAGGAAGACAAAGAGCAATACAGAGAATCAACCAATGTGATTAAAAAAAAGCGCATATTCGATGCTTCTGAGTTCTGCATAAAGCCAAAGTGAGAGACGGGGACAGAGAAGGTACCGGAGTGTGTATGTAGTGAGGTTGCGTTGGCGCCGTCGGGTGGCTTTCAGCTTGACAAACGTCCGTCCCGTGGGATCAAAGGTGCACATGAGGGTGAAGCACACGCTGAATATCACCAGCCAGTTGCATGCGACAATTCCTGAGGAGCAAGTGAAAACAGTATTCGCATTCAAGCGCCACAGCAATAACATTCCCTAATGATTTAGAAATTTCTGCCCCGGCTCTCCGTCACGCTTCCTCGCACTCACCCAAAGCCAGATTTTTGGCAGTGACATCAGAGCATGGTTGGTAGTATTGGACAAGCCAGGCAATTCCCACCACTGCATATACAAGCTCGACCAGCAGGATGGCTTTAGATGCAAAGAGAAGGGGGGGAGGTGAAACGACAACTAATCCTCACAACTTGTGTAAAATACCCTTTAAAAGGCAAATCTTATAAATATGTGAAAGAAGCAAGCCAAACACAAGGTAACTCCAAAAGGTAACCCTACATACAAGAGTAAGATTTAGAATAAACAAGCAAGTGTGTGTGTGTCTTACCCAGCCGTATATAGAGCACATACTGCACAGCTTCCCTGGGCTGTGTGTAGAGGATGCTGCCTCTCATGCTCAGCCACATGATGGCGCTCTCACAGATGAGGCAGCTGACCAGGATGCCCAGATAGCCTCGGCCGTGGTCCACCAGTGTGACAGAGCAGGACTGATCTGAGCCATAGGGGAGGCCGAACAAAACCACAGACAGAACCACCAACCTGAGAGGGAAAGACACAGGTTATGTAGTACAGAAATCTAAATAATATACGCACGATAAATGATACACAGTGAAAGAAACACAGACTCACCAGATGCAGTGCAATAGAAAAAGAAAGAGGGCGGGCAGCACCAGGTCATCACTGCCAACTGACCAGCGCCGCCGAAACATCACCATGCCCGGCATCACTGCCCTGTGGGGAGGCAAAGGGGAGAAAGACTGTATGAAAACATGAATTGTTTGCACCTGTCTCATACTGAACATGCTTAATCTCCACAGGTCCTATTAAAGTTTCATCCAACATCTTAAACGCATCATAATCTGAGAGTGGAAACTGGAGAACTGGTTGAAGTTTCTGAAAGCAATCACACACAAAGCAGAAGAGACATAAAAAGGACCAATCAAAGACGAACACATGCAAACATGAACAAACACAGGGAGCAGAGATCGTCTTTCTAGATTAAATATTAGGTCAGGAGAGAGAAGCTCGACATCATCAATGTGAATAGGGCAGCGCTTGATTCTCACTTTTCTTCCTGCGTCTGAAACTTTCCAGACGGAAAAACAGAGATGGAGCAGAAGCGGCTGAAATGGAAATAGACGGCCGCGGAGAGGAAGAGAGTGAAAGACGAGGGAAGACGGAGTGGATGAGGCTAAGTGGGCAAAGGGGTGTAGAGAAAATGCACCACTTAATGAATGAGAGAATGAGGACTGGCTTTGCTATCTGATAGCACCGGGCTGGTTATGGCGATATATATATATAAAAAAAAAAAACAAAAGAGCTTCTTCCTCTTCACTCGTGTCTATTCTCTTGCTAAAAAGCATCCAGAGCCGAGTCAAGTTGCCTCAGGCCTGAGCTGCAATGAACTGTAGAAGGCACGGAAAGAGCAGGGAGAAGAGCACGTAACAGACCGACTGGTGCAGGCTGAGTGGTGCTGATACAGGCTGATATAGGCTTTATGGCATGCTGCTCCTGCATATTTGCTGCAAACCGAAACACAATTTTGCCCCAAAAAATGCTTACCATCTCCAACTTGCCAAGAGAGCGCCTTTAAATCAAATCTACACATGGGGTGCAGGTGAGCTTAGCCATGCAAATCAGCTCATCTTAAACATGTGAGTTCAGGATTTTAAGGTTTTTTGTTGGTCACTATCCAGGACTGCTGCACCTCTTCTTTCCTGGAGTACGACAGCACCGGCTAATTCTGAATCTAGGCTGCATGAAATAAATCTAAGGACACACTAGGGGACTTTCCCTGGGCTTTTCGCTCTTTGCCTTCATTTGCATAGTTTTAAGAGATTTCTGAGAGTCTTCAAGAAATCACAGGAGAAACCGTCCTGTGGTGTGACACATCAACGACACAGTTTTAGTGTTCCTCTGACTCACTAGGGCTCTCACAACAAAATCGGACATGTCTAATTTTGTCCTAAGTCCTAGGGGGCAGGTCGGGGCCTTAAATACAAGACGAAGAAGGAGAGGAAACTGCTGTGAGGAGAGTCCTGCAAAAGACTAGCTGTCAAATGTGATGCTCTCCAGGATGCAGAGCAGAGGGAGATTCAGAAATCTGCAGTTGTTACGTGTGATGTACTCTGCAACAAGTTGGAGAGAATATCCCGGTGTGTCCCTAACTTTAGGGATAGTTCCTATCATGTAAATGCAAGAATCTCTATCTGCAGGAAGTGAACAATGCAGCAAAGTTGTAATGATTAACCTTTGCATATTACAATTTGGCATCTAGCAGATGCTTTTATTATATTTTATCCGATAAAGGGATTTCACAGTCTTAGGAATTGCACAGTCATAACTTACAGTATGTATTCGAAACATTTAAAATATGAAGTAATTCACATGATGGGAAGAGCTGATTTTGACTAGCTAACTTCAAGGCTTTCCTCTGGATAAAAGACAAAGACATCCTCTATTGCTGGGCTAGTGGAAAGGCTTGGTCGCCTAGCAACGGACGCCAGATGGGCACGATCTGCCCCCTGTCTTTGCGCCACACCCATCGGCAAGCGCGGCACACACCGCGTCCTGTCTGAAAGCCCCATACGTGTAGGGGGAACTTGGTAGCATCTCAAATGAACAGCAAGAACCTGAGATGCCAATTTAAATGGAGCAACAGAGACAGTGATGTACATGAAAGTCAGTTGCCATGGCCAGATTGGACCGAGATAAGTAAATACTGAACATAAAATTGGCACATGAACAGATGTCTTCATTTGGCATTCATTTATCTGTTTAATTTATTTAGAGTTTGCTTACATGTCTGTCTCTGGACATATAACGCTATTTTTTGCTGTTGCATGACTTGCACTGGACTGTTGAACTGAACATAACTGATTGCCTGTGATACATCCATCAACAAGTGCAGGTTAGTGTCACCAAGGTGAGCTCTTCAAGCTGAGGTAAGACTATGGATCAAACAATGCTTGGTTTGGCAGCTTGATAATGCAAGCTGCCAAAAAAAGCATTGTTAAAAAAGTTGAACAGTTTAAACGGGTTATGTGCAGAGCTTAAAAATAACAATTTGCTGGCCCTTTGCACCATGTAATGTTTCACAACGCCCTGTAAAAGCTCATCCTTTCCATTGTAAACAAGTGTGGGAACAATTCCTTAGCTAAATCTAATCCTAACGTGCCCCAATTACAATACATGCTTTTTAAAGGACTTGCCTTTGATTTGAGACAAAAGACATGTTTCCCCATTGTCTTACACTAACATGAGTAAGGACTGGAGAGACTAAAGAGAAAGCCCACACACTGCAAAACATAAATAAATAATGTCTCCCACCATCAAATTCAGCATAGAGATAGATCAGGAAGAGAGTACCTTCTTGTACACCTGGGTAAAACCTGACTCTGGCGAAACCGCTCCAACCCTCTGCATCCTCTGACCCTCTACATCTTACAAAACAGACCTCTATACGCTCCTGCATTACAGAGAGGGGTTTACAGTTTCTCCAGGCCAACGCTGTCTGACAAATACATTGAAAACACGCACAACCGATTCCTGGACAGGAGATATACTGTGCCTGGACAGTGCTTTGACAGAAGTGTGCCTCATTAACTGTAATGGAAGAAATCAGAAGACAAAATATTCAGTTGTTTGTGCTACCACCTACACACCTCTAAGTAGGGATGTACATAGTATTCCTGAAAAACACTGGCAGTGAAGATCTGGTGGAGGAGCAGCATTTTAAGGACGTGATTGAGAAATAAGCAGACTTCGTTGGCAGAGCTGATCTCACATCGCTAGTTCACTGCACCGGTCGTCTGGACAACCTAGATGTGTTTTTTTTCCAAGATTGCGCGGCCTGTCCCATTTCTGAGTACCAGAGGCATTCGGAGGCTTATAATATTTTAAAAGAGGATGAAATGGGGGGAAAAATATTTTGAAATGCTGCAAATGTAATTTAGCTCCTCACAAGTAGCTGTGGTCTCTGATGTGAAGGAAATACCTCAAAAACCGGTGAAAACTTGTGCTACTGACACAGAAATCCAAACACAACCAAAAATTATAAAATCATCAGTGGCAAGATATTTTACGGAGTTAAACCACACATTGTCACATTCATCACAGACAGTTAAACAAAAGCTCAGAACAACTATGAAGAGGCGGAGAAGTGGAGAGCATACAGTTGAGAATTGAGAGCCAATTGATTTTCTATTTAAAAACTCAACATCCTCCGGGCCTTAATGAAAAGTTGTCCCTTCTGTGTTTTTTTTGTAATCTGTCTATTCCTGCTTGGATCTGAGTGTATTATCCTACACTCGCTGTTACCTAAACCTACTGCTGTGGGGTACAGAAGAGATTTCATATAGATACAGCAATATTTTATATAACGATGCAATTCCTCAGGTACTGGTTTGTATGCTTCTCTTTTTAAATACGCACACAGGACCTTGATAATAATCTGTAAAAGTGGCTATTGATCATGTGACTTGATTTTGAGAGACCCTGATGAATATCGAAACATTTGTCTGAAAGCATTTCTGCTTTTTTTGTTTGTTTGTCTGAGGTTTAGAGCAAATTTCTTCCTTTTTCCCATGAGTACCCGCTGACTGGAACCTATATAACTGCTGCCTACTGAACTGAAAGAGTGAGGGCAGTTCTCTCTATTGCTTGGGACAAACATGAATTCACAGAATGCTGCTGCTTATTCCCTCAAATCCCTCTTATGCTGTTTTCAGATTTCCTGACCAGTGATTAACTCAAACAGGCCTCTTTATTAAACAACATTTCACCACTGGTTCACTTGGTGCAACACAACCGTGTCGGACATTTAAGATCACACCTTAACGAGCCATGGCAGTACGTCCAAGAGAAAACTGTTTTTTTTACCACTTCAGATCCCACAGATAAGACAGCAGTTGCCACACTGGGGGCTGTCACATCCAGATGGCAGAATCTCATGAATGTATAATAAGAAAGTCTTTGATACCTATGAATAATACACCAAACTGATAATAATACACCAAGTAGCTGTGATTTCATGGAGTGGACGCAAATGTTCCAGGGCAATTTATGCTTAGTCACTTGTAATACCCTCCACAATCTAATGAGACAAACATTGTTTTCACAGCAGCATAGCCTGAGCTGAGTTGAGATAACATTGCAAACAGCTAATTGCATGAACGTTAAGCTTGGGCACACACCATCTTTATACATGAAGTGCAAGCCAAACAGAGGAACAGAGGAGGCTGTGAGCTAAGAGCTTCATAAGACTGGGAACTTGAGGGAAATATGCTAGATTAGGGCATGAAATAACTCTTGATCTATACATCCCAGGTCTTCATATCCAGTCCTACTCAGTGCATGCACTACGTTCACGAAGAATCACGAAGAAAACAAGGGCATGTGAGCTGTTCATGTAACTGATAGCTGTTTCAGAGCTACTTGTAAGGCATCTTTCTGGGTTGGAGTCACGTTAAAGAGGACAGTGGAAGGAGGAGGAGAGAAAGAGGGGGAAAGAAATGAGGCAACGATCAAAAACCCTCCCAACTCATTTAGGCCAAAACAATCAGGCCAATGAAATATAGCAGATCTAACATTTGC
Source organism: Holocentrus rufus (assembly GCA_900302615.1). NCBI lineage: Eukaryota > Metazoa > Chordata > Actinopteri > Holocentriformes > Holocentridae > Holocentrus > Holocentrus rufus. Next base: position 40,677 of record OMLF01012606.1, on the reverse strand, counting down.
ATGAAGTGTAGACCAGACCGCCAGGGACGGTGTTATCAGCACTCTCCTCCAGGCCTGCTGTTACAATATGGTTTTAACTCCCAACAGAGACCCCAACAGTGGAAAATACATTGGGACTTAATTATGAATTAGATGGGATTAGGCAGTATCACTACAACCTGCGAGGCAGCACACACTCCCCTGGCCTTGAAGCAATATGTCACTTTGGTAGAATAATTTCACCTTTTAAGAGGAGAAACACCTCTACAGAGGCTGTGTCACAAATCTCCTACTGGCTCTGCATAAATAATGGCTGAATAAATGTAACAAAATATACATATACTGTGTGACATAATGACAACAGTTAAAGGTTTGTTGTGTTGTAGGCATGCATTCATTCAGTAATGTTATTAGTAAAAGTGAGAAGTCTAAAAAGTTTTTTTTTTTTTTTTAAATTAAGTTAAATTAAGGAGTTTTTTGAGAAGAGTCAGGTCACATAACCTGAACAAAGAGCTGGTTTTTAGCTTTGTTAGCTAGTTAGCTAGCTAGCAGGTTAATGTCAACTACTGCTACTAACAGATACATTAGCAAAGCACATGCGTTCACAAGGCAGTGATGGTTAGCTGCCGAGGTTTGCTTGCTTAGACTGATGCTATCTACACATGAAATTCATCAGTTTAATCACCATGAAAATTATTAGCTCCAGATAAAACATCGCAGAAATTTAGCTTGTCTCAAAACCTTTCTTTGAACAAAAACATGACCGAGTCAGTCTGGGTAGTGTTAATTAAATGTGGTAACAACAGATTCCTAAGGCAATTAATGTTAGAGATTGGTCGCTCCTGATCTTCTGTGGAGACGCATGAAGAATTATATCCCTTGATCAGTATCAAGAGTAGAGCAGATTAAAACTGTGAGTTTCTCTCCAGATTTGACCCGGAGCCTCAGTTTTGAATTTCATTATCTCTTGGTAGTAAGCATTTAAAAGACCACCTCAATACAGTTGCAAGTCTACATCAGACGGCACGCTAGCTCATTCATCCTGGTTTAACCAATCTATCCAACTGCAGGGTGACATAAGCAAAGTCCAGCCTATTTGTCTCTATGTCCACCTAATCAGCACTGACCTCTTTTGAGATAGGCTCTGCTAGCCTCACTTCATGGAAACATTCTTTGGTCATCAGTACATGTCTTAACCCTACATCCCCACTAATAGCACTTGTCTTCTCAAGGGCATTCCTATCCATCACCCTGAGGATGTAGCCTCTTAGTGGTGTTGTTCAGCTCCTACTGAAGACATTAGGAGATGCACTTAGGCTGTAATATGCACAACCAATACTTCACTTCAGACATGGCCCTCTTTTTCTGTGTTACTCTCATGTGGATGAGATTCTTTTACTTAGGGCTATGGACAAATCAAATGTCCTTTGACTGAAAATCTCAATACTGATATTATGGCAAATACGGTAGGGATGGATATTGATGCTTTCATAAGATGTTTACACATGAGAATTTTAATAAACAACCATTCTTAATATGGATATGATGACCAAGCACGTAGAGAAAAATACAGCTCCAATAGTCTAACAAGCTCAAAAAATTGCTTCCCTTTACTGTAATGCAGCCTTTAAAACCAGGAGAAGACAACATGTGACATATCACAATATTACAATATCCAAAATCCCAGACAATAAACAGTTTCATATCACAATATCAATACAATATCAATATATCACCCAGCCATACTTTCACCATTTTCACCATAGTGAAATCTTACCACATTGTACTCACACAGTATTTCATGTGTTTTAATCCACAGCAAAGGATACAAATGTTTTTCATGACTACGAAAAATTATAAGTGATAAATAACAGACAGAAATATAAAGTTTTAACTATTGAACATGATCATGGCGAGTTCTCAAAAACTTCCAGGTCATCTTACACAATGAAACTGACGATCGCTTCTCGTCAATCGCAGAAAAGTTCGGAATAAGAACGAGAGAGTTGGGGAGAATGTATAGTGCTCAGTTTAGTAGGTCAAATCACACTTATCCTTACACAATATCAAGCTTAACTGACATAAATACAGAGAAATCCCTATTTTGCTCTTTTTTTCCCACAGGCTCCAGTGGTCTCATTTATAGCACATCAACAGAGTTGTGTAGAAAATGAAAAAGTTCAGTTTTGTGGCAGGAGCTTATCTTCCTTACTGAAGGGAAGGATGAGCTGTGACAAATTAGACGTGTAGCAGGGTCTATTTTCATGAAAAATTTAGATGTGGTGAGCAACATACATGAATGTCGATTTGAGCCAGTTCGTTTTGGAAGCGTCAAGTGTCAGACTCCATGACAAATGACTGTAGTTAATAAGTGAGCGTACAGGCCGAATCTTCACTGTCAACATCCTGCCTCAAAATAGACTGATACATTGCTGAATGTTGAAAAATAAACCTCTCTGTCTAAACACTGTCAAATAAAAAATAAGAATAAATCATAAGTTACAAAATAGTCCCAAGTAAACACACTGATTATATTTTCATCTGCACGTCTGGTAACTTCTGGACTGCTGGACCATGACAGACACAACAGACTAATGCTTCTTTCACACAGGAAACAAATGCTCCATTTTTGTGGTCTTAGGTCCATGTACAGCTTGAGTCATGCATGATTTTTTTTTTTCAAAGGCTTGCTGGGCTTTTGTTTTGTGTGTTGTGATGAAATCCATGTATAGAAATGACAAAGGAAGAAGCTGGCCAGGAAAAGAATCATCCTTTACTAAAGTATCAACCTTTTCTGAATTATAGAAACACATAGGAGCCGCGGAAAAAGCTTCATGTTACAAATCAAGCAGATTCTACCAGTGGAGATTAGCGATCTAAGATCTCTGCATATATTTTCGCTTGCCAAGGCACGTTCTACATCTACACAACTAGCCACAGGCCATTCAGTGTAAACTGCATACCTCCTGTCTCATTATGTATAAACATTTCTTTGGGGTTAATAGATTTTGTAAATAAAGCAAAAAAGGCTCTTCCTCCTGCTTCCTCTCTCTGCCGTTTACACCACCCTGACTCTCCTATCATCTAGCACAGAGATATGCTGTACCAATCAACAAGTGTGAAGCAAACTGTGTCCTATAGGAGAGACGCAAGGCTCTGACAAATCGAGTTTACAATGTAAATAGGAGTGTGGAAGGTACTCCTGCAGAACCATTTTTTGTAAATATGAGCAGGACCATTTTATGTCTAAGTTTAGTATTTCATGCCTTGTTTGTTTCTCAAGTTAAACATATTGATCAGTGAGAAATTCACATTTGCAGAATATTGATTTTAACTTTGAACAGCCACGACTTGATTTTTCGAATGTTTTCAAGGTACTCAGTGGTATATTGATGCACTCAGCCAATAGGCTGGTAAACAATCAGGGGAAACTTCTGTAATCAGTTTTTGGCCGCATAACTCACATCTTTATTTATTATTTCAGATATGAGTCCAAATTTGTGTAATTTCTCCCTCCTCAAATAGAAAGGAGTTATACTTCATCATGAATATTGATTCAGTTGTCGTACTCCTTGCTCACACAATTCTAGTGATGCTTTTGAAAGCTTTTTTTGGGGCTGGCAGTTCTGCACAGCCTCGTTAAGTGAAAAGTCGATCTTGGGCTGAGAAATTCTGCCTGCCCCCTGTATGTTGAGGGAATTGTGATGCAGCCTGTAGATTGCATGACACACACACAGAGAAAACTGCAATAAGAAAAGCTCCCGATCCACTTATCCAAAAAGCATTTCATACAAGTTCAAACCGACAGAGCCTATCCTCAACCAGTAAATAAATTCAGTTCAAGTGCTTCAAGCTGCTTCCTAGCACACACCAAATGCCCTGCTGTGTCTGTAACCTGACATCAAAAGGCAGCCCCGACGTCTAAAACCTGACCTTTATGGCGACTCTACAACACTGGCTGGGCTGAGCTGCTGTCCCCGACTCCCCTATGATAGTGCTGTCTCCACTCTGCGCACTGCATGACTCATACAAACTCTCACTCTCATCCGCAGCCAGCGATTCCATCCGAATCTGAATGACATGTGTTTTCTAAAATGGCTGTGACAAGTCCCTGCATGTGAGAAATGCTTTTGTGCTCCACACAGTGTGCTAGTGTGTGCCAGGCCCAAGCCCATGTGATGTAACAACAATGATGTAATGACAATGACAGGGCTCTCCCTCCATCTTTATGGCCTTGTCTTTTGCATGGCATAGCCCGGGGCAACGCAGCGCGCCTTCTGACACGCTTTACCGAGTCTGACTGTTTTTTGAATAGTCTGACGCGTGTGCCCTTAACGAGCCGTGGCCTTCTGAAGCCCTCAACAGTCTTATGTATCACCGTATGGAGTAATATAGATACATGGCAGCATCAAGCTGCGCTGTTTTCCCTACATCGTGTCATTTAATACCTCCCACGGAAGAGGAAAAGTAAAAACAACAAAAACTCCCCTGCTCCCACTGCTCAAACAATGCACAGCTCTTCTTACAGTACAACTTCAGACACTGAGCTACAGTTTAAGAGCCACAGGTACTGTAACATTAATTCAGTCAAATACCACAAGATTTTAAACTGAATACCTTGATATCCTTAATGTGGCAACATTTTGAGGATGTGTATTCATACTTTCATTTCAAAAAATTCTGAAAATTAGCAATGAATAAAAAAATTTGTAATGAATTAGTAATGAATAATGTGAAGATGATGAGCAGGTAAAGGCAAATACGGTAAGTTTTACTCAGCCATAACAAGCTCAGAAAGCTCGATTAACTTACTGAAACACAGTCTTGAAAACTTTGTAAAAAATTGAGTTATTTCACAAAATTACAATGATCAAAATCCCAGACAGTATCTATTGTCATATCATGGTATCGATTTTACATGATATACTGCCCAGCCCTGTTGGAACTGAATTTGGCCAAACAGTAATCTCAGGTCCTGTTTGTCCTCTATCCATTTCCCAGGCAGCAGGTTGATCCTGTCGTGTTAACAGCAGCAGCTCCTGTACGAGCCAGGCCAACCGAGCCTTCCATCACACTCACAGCAGGTCTGCTGTAGCAACAGCAGCATACCAAGCCAAGCTGTGACTGTCTCTATTTAGCCTGACAGCAGACAGGAGAATGCCAGCATTATCTTATACTGTGTACAGTAGTTTCAATTACACTGTGAAACACTTCACATTTATAGCATCAAGCCGCCTGTAAGTGGGTCATGGCCTCTTCACTGACACATTCTCTCTCTTTCTAACTTCCTGTCCTTCTGTCGCCTTAACCAAACTCAAGAGGACGACTTCAAACAAATTGACTTTGTCTGCCAAACATGTGAATGGACACGGCACATAAGAAAACTGGTTTAAAAACAAACAGGTGAGGAGTACTGAAGAAACGCCGCATTATCATAACATGGCAATGCAATTCCAACTGAAGATCCGTGTAGAGGATTATTCTGTATTACTGTGACTTAAATGTTTACTATTCTTGGTTTGTGAGTGTTTGCTTAAATGTATTACAGGTGTTAGCAATGAGCACACTATTACCACTGCTAAAACAGAGCGTGGTACAGTTAGCCTCATTTGTAGGTTGTCACTTTGCATTTATAATAATGAATAAGGGCATAACCCTTCAGCAAATAAGTATTTATGCAAAAGATCAGGAGAACTTTATTTGAATAGTCCAATTTTGATAATTGACTATCAGATGACAATAAGTTGAGTTCAACAAAGTGTTACTTGCCAATTTGGTGTTTCTCCACTGACTATGTAAACCTAATGCTGACCTTAGCCTGACCCTAGCCCCACTTCTTAACGCTAAGTGCATTTTTAAAACCCAGTCCCAACCCTAACCTGTCCCTATATCCAACATTAACCCCTAACCTAAAGGCCACTACACATAGGACGCGATACCTCCACCCATGTGTTCGAAATTCCTTTATTTTCAATGGCTTGTACCGCTGCACTGAACAAAGCGCAGGATCAGCAAAGTGCGGCGCTCGTTGCTCTTGCGCCCCGAGTTCAACCAACTTTTAACATTTGTACAGCGCACTGTGACAAAATCCCCCTCAGGTCAAACAGAAAAGGAGAGGTTTAACGGCAGGGAAGTGAAGGAATATGGAGGATAAACTAATCCTTTCTCTATCTCAATTCCTTAAGCTGTACAACACAGCTTTGAGGGTATAATGGGATCTCGGGAGCAAAGCCCTGTCCTGGAAGCAGCGTGATCTGTTGTGTGTGGTGGTGGTGGTGTGTTAAAACAATGCAGTGAAGATTATCGATCTGTGACCATGGATATTGCATTATCCTAACAGCTTAATATCACCTTTGCAAAGCACTCGGCTTTATGATTAGGACAATTTTATGTATTGTAATTGTCACTGACTGCAGTTTGATAGAATTATATCGCACAGACCTGCTTGACAACTTCCTTTACATTCATTATAGTCACCTAATAGGACAATTCAACACTGGACTATGCAGATAAAGCGGGACAAGAACCACAAACTGAAATGCCAATCAATCAATCAGGCCAAATTAATTATTTGAAAATCTTCACAAGGACTGTCTCTAGGCTTTCTCTCAAATGTGAAAAAGTATGAATCCACACCTGATGAGTGATAAGTCAGCATTGACTTAATTAATTTCTTTATAGTCTCATTTTCAATTTAGGCGATGAGAATTTTAATGAGGTATTAAATAGAGAAGTTGACAAAATTACTGAGAGTGACATAATGGAAAGACTGGAGAGGGGAGATTCCTAGTATGTAGATCACTGTCCTTGCATTTATATTAATTTATATGAATCAAATGTAGAGAGAGACTAGTCACTTGTATTGGCCACTAGTGGAACTAAGTGTAATCAAAACTTAATCATCAAAGATATGCTTTTATTTTTCAGTACGCAGCACGGGTGTGATTCAGACCTTCACTGTTTTTTATTTTCCCTTGTTATGTACGTGCCACTCTTCACACATTGTAACTTTGAAAAGGTCAGCTTGGAAAAATAAACACCTTTCAGCAGGACGCACACTGAGAATGAAAATCTAAGTTAACGAACATGTCGAACAAAAAAGAGATGGGCAGACTCCAGCCTTGACTTAAGCAACTAAAAACACGATCAGATGTTAAAGTTTTTTCCAATAAAGCCATGCACACCTAAAATAGATGTGCAGACAAATATATGGGAAAAAAAGAAAAATATTGACAATCCGTGATCACTCTTTACATGCCTCTGTTGAGAGAAATGACAAACCAGTGCATCAACTTGAACATGCAGTACCTACAACAGTGGGACCTCCTTTACAAAACTGCTTGCTTGCTCTGAGAATACAGCAGCTCAATCCATAGCAGTGACACTAAACCTTGTGCAGTCAGAATCACCGCCTTAAATTATTACTTTTCACTGAAAAATAAACAGTAAATTATGTCAGTAAATTATAGCCTACCCCCTTTTTTTTGTACCTGACTAGTGACCTGCAAAATATGCAAGTCAACCTGCGGTGTGAAGGGTCAGTCCATGTAAGTCGACCCTGCAAAACAACCCCGATGAAGCTCAGGGTTGAGGCCTGGGTCACACTCTTCTCTGCTTGGTGTTAAAAGTTCAGTGTTTAAGCCGGGTTATGGGGCTCTGCCTTTTTGGCTCGTTGGCCCATTATTCCAGCACACCGCGCATTTATCTTTTATTGCACGCTGCGATAAAAGATACACAGGACAAGAGTGGTGGCAGTGTAAATAAAATCAGCTTTATGTGCTCACACAACAATATCTTGGGTGTCTGTTATGGGTGAAATGCTGTCTGCCATGTGAACACAGAGCGTAAACACATGCCTTTGGCGACGGTATGAGTTGACATGCCATAGATAAGTTACTATTATGGAAGTGCATGTGAAGCAGGTATGAATGATATAGCACTTCTACACCAAGCAAGCAGGTTTTACATGTTTTATTTTTTTGTGTTATCCTGGACTGCTTGCAAAAAAAAAAAGCGGCTGACACTCTTTACAGAAGCAGGAGTCCCAGACTGCATATTTCACCTCAAAGTTGACTCGTGTCACAATCTTCTAAACTGAGTGACAGCGTTTTCTCTGACGTTCTGTCCCGGTGGTCTCTCACTAAAACTACACCGTAAACATAAATCAGATTCCAATCCAAAACATGATTTATTGGTAACTTATCATACATTGGTTAAAGTTACAATGAAGTTAGGACTGCTTACCTAAAATGTAGAGCACGTCCTGTATAACCGTGCCAATATGGGTTGCAAATTAGGGGGCGACATGTTTATAACTCTGGCCGGAGCCAAAGCCAATAATTGCCCAGAACTGTTGCAGGGTTCTGGAATGCAGGACTGAAATGCCAGTTTAACCTGTTTACACTGTGCTCGATGGTAGTGGGATTTTAGATGAGTGCAAAAGGGGTATCAGTGGTATTCCCATGCACGAGGTTTGTTATGAACTGCTTCCTAGACAGGGCGGACCTCGTGAAAGGGTAATTAGTGAAATCTTGCAGAGCAAAGGGCCATAGTCCGACTCTTGAGGGCAAAAGTTCCAGCATTGAGTAAAGGGATGCATGCAGATAGTGACTTCCCTATCCTGAGGACAAGCTGTTGTGGTGTGACATTTAAGTTGTTGAGGAGAGAAAGGAACGGCATCAACAGGACAGTGAGAGAAACTGCGAGTAGGAACGAAGCAGGCTGAGAGGGGCTGGCACGATGGTGAGGCGTTGGGTATGATCCTGGACAGAAAAGCTACTGAGAATCTCTCCAGTCAGTGCTGAGATTGAGCCAGGCAGGCAGGATAGCACGACTGCAGCAAGCTCCTCTCTCTCTGTCTCTCTCTCTCTCTCTCTCTCTCTCTCGGTCCGTCTCCTCTGCTCTTAGTCAGGCATCCGTCTGCTTCAGCCTCTCCCTCTTTCGACCTGGGTCAGCGCTACGCTCGGCTCAGATCGAGGCTCTCTCCGGCGCTCACGCGTCCCTGGCTCCGCTCCCGCTGTTTCTCATCCTCCCGTCTTGCTGTCGTTGTCTCTGCCCGTTCTGTCATACTACGGCGGCGGTCTGTCCGTCCTGTGTGAATCTCACCCTCTCCGTCACCCGTCTCACCCTCTGCCTTTCTCCTCTCCTTATCGTCTTGCCATCTACGTGTTTCTCTCCCCTCTCTCCTGGTCTCCTCCCTCACTCTACCCACACACTCATTCAGTATTCATATTTTAGAGGACATTTATGAGCATGAAACCGAGCGCATGCATCTGCACCATTTTCAATGCTGAGGAAACCTACATTTTCTCCTCCAGCCTTCCCTCTCCCCCTCCTCTTTCTTATCTAGCTAATCCAGATTCTGGTTTTGGCTTCATGTTGCTCTTCTTTTTTTAGACTGAAAGCCATGTGCCACTCACTCCTACTCTCCCTCTGCCTCTTTCTCCATCTTTTTCTCCCACTGCCACCCACTCAATCCCTTTCACCTCTTCCCACTCCATTCTCCCTTCTTTCAGCTGGTGTGATAGTATGTGCACTGCAGAATGCCTGCGTGTGTTTGCATGTGTGCATGAATGTGTACATGTATACAGTATGTAAATGTTTTGTGTTTTGGAGGTGTTAACACATGTGTTCTGCCAACCTGTCTGTCTTCCTGCCACAACTCATGCGTGCAGATTTGTTTGTCCTTGTATTTGGTCAGATACTGAGAATATGTGCTGCAGTTTGGAGCATGCAACTCTTTCCTGCAGCCATAAGAGTGTGTGTGTGTGTGTGTTGGTTTTGGATGTCATCTTCATGCTCTTGTTTTGTGTATTTATCTATTGATTTCTTTACCGCAGAATCACACTGATGTCAAATCTGCAGCTAAACCACCGTTTTTGCAATACACTACAAACAAGGAGAGAACACACACACACTCACACACAAACAAACAAACAAACTAACAAACACATAAACACACCCACACCCGCAAACCAGCTGCAGAGATTAACATTATAGCACTGTTATGAGATAAAGCTGCCCTTTTATAGATATCACTTATATGAATCACGTATATACTGTGACACACTGTAAAAAAAAAAAACATCAGCACTGAGAAACAGGTGGCATACAGTTAGTCATTTTTATATAAACTTCATATATCCACATCTCCAAAAGACATGGGCAAAATTTCCATGGAAATTTCTTGTACATATTCCACATAGGAATGTATTAGATATTAAAGGAGGGATAGACCTATAATGAGAAGGCAGCAGCAAACTCTGATGTATGTGGAATTGAGAAAAACTTTCATCTCCAGTTTATCTTTCATGTTCATTTCAAGCTCCATTTGTGTCAAATGAACACCCAGAGGTCACTGGAGCGCTTAGAAGTGATTTTCCCTATTTTCCCATATTCTCTTATAAAATATATTGCTGCTGCCAGACAAAAACCTTCATTTCTGTTTTAAAGAAATTGTTGTTGTTTGTTGCTTTTTAAATTGTTTTACTTGTTGACATTTATTATTATTGTCATGACTATGGTTTTGACATTTATTCTGCACTTCAACAACAAAATAAACTTTGACTGCCGTGGCAAACACCCATATGTAAAAAAATACTCTCATGTGACACAAGCAACTTATTATCTGTGGGTTTACAACATCAGACAAAAAAATTCTAACAGTAGGGATGCTTTGAGGACCATAATGCTCCAGAAAAGACTTGGCTATAAAATCTATGAAGACAATTTCACGTAATTGAATTTTCATTGTTTTCTTGATGAAACTGAATGTTATCCAAGTTGAAGGTCTTAAGGATCATTATGAGGATTAACACAAAATTAATAACATTTTTAATCATCAGCTAAATACAGTGTTACACAACCATCCAGTGTAAGGCTTCACTCTTATCAGTCATGCGTAAATATATATCAAATATGATGTGCAGAATTGTCCCCTAAAACAATGAGGACAAGAGTCCTGAACATGTTTTTCAATATATTTAATTTTTTGAGTGTTTTTAAATGTTTAAATATGTTTTATAACTGTATGTTCCCGTTCTTCTCTCATGAACGGTAATCTATGCAGCACACTGCAGTACAGAAAACGCTGTGAATTGTTCAGTTAAATCTTTTAGTACCAAATTTATGCCCACGGTCCTTCTATTAGATTGCAATTTATTCTATTTCAGCTCTATTTGCACCACATAGGTGCGTGAATGCAGTGTGTTCACGTGATTACTGTGCATTCACACACATACTGTACATGCCAGTGATCACATGACAGCTGCATAATATTTTTGACCTCCAGCCATAACAAAGCTGCTATCCCTGATTTACACCTGTGTGGGCCGGCTTAAACTGCTTTCAATACAGGCTTTGTCACAATTATCTAATAAAGAAATGTAAGGAATAGGAGACCGTTTTTAACATTACTTCTCCCTTGGTCCTCAATTAGCGACGTTGGTAGCAGATTTAAAAATCCAGCACTGCATAAGGATCCACTCTGCTGCTGCCTCATGCCAAAGCAGAGCAGTCCTTAACACCCAACCCGCCAGCCTGAGGTTCTGCTAAATCATACTAAATCAATTAGTCAATAGTAAGGCAGAGGAGATGGTTTTCTAGGACAAGAGGAGGTGAAGTCAGAGAAACCCACACAAAGAGCGCCAGGGGAACACAGAGACATATCAGCCAGGGCTCCACAGAGGCAGCTGAAGCCCACAGGGATACAGTGGAGGCAAGTGTAAACAGTGGTGTTGATGTTCCTCTACCAAACTGGGTTTGGCTCGATTGTATCTCCTTTTTTTTTTTTCCTACAATCTGAACCATGATTACCTCGGAAAAACTACTCATTAATCCTGATCGCCCTAAAGATATAACCATAACCGTACCAAATTAGCTCATTTTCCACCTGTCCAAGTTAAATTTGAGACAATTTGTGTTTTGATCATGTATGTTGGACAGGCTCCCTCTTTTCTGTAATAGAGAGGCCTGTAGCGTTTCTATCAGAGTAAAAACAAACAGGCCAGTAATAAAGTTGAGATATATGTTAGATTGTCAATGTGGTCAAATACACACCGGTGTGCCATCAACAGCACCTCTGAAACAAACTGGTTGTCATAATAAACTTCAACTATTGCCTATTTCAAAACAGAAGATTATGACAAGTTCGAACTCTGTCTCATACTTGATGTGCAATGACCAGTCTTTCTTAATCTCATACCTACAGTTCCTCTTTCCAAGCCTTTCTCCTGCCGTTGCTCAAAACTCAGACTCAAAAAATAAATAAATAAATAAAAATACCATGCATATTTCCTTGTGATAAAATCAATGATATAACCAGAGAAGTTCACCGACTTGGTCAGGGGAGCTCAATTGTGGCGCTGACACTCTCCAACTAAACAACTGTGGGTGAGCGGCACATGTTGCAGAACTGGCACCCTTTCCCTGCTCATTTATGCTGAAGCAGTGCTCAGTGGAGGCTGTTGTGCTTCAAGTGGCTTCAGACAATATGACACACGAGACCAGAGCTATGTGAGAAAAAAAAAAAAAGTCTTTTAAATAACAGGCCTATCCAGGACTGGAAACCACAGGAGGATGGATGAACGCCGTGGACATTAAGGGTAGATGATAAATGGGTGTGACATTTCCCTTACTGCTGCTGGACCAGGTTCTTATTAACATTAAGCATGCCATTATATGTCATCCACAGCCCAGTGAAAAGCGTATCACCCTAAACTGGGATAAGTAGGTTGCTGTGTGTGTGTGGCATAACAACAAATGTGTGATTCCAGCGAGAACGGTGGCAGCAGTGGTTGTCTAATCTCGTTTAATCAGGACAGCTGCTTAAGGTGGCATCCGGTAAATTAGGCCCAAACGGAGATGTGGCCTTAAGGTTACATCTTAAACCACCGCTAACATGAATGTATCAGGTGAAAGCCCCCCGTTCACACTGTGGTAACGTGTCCTATCTGCACGAGCAGTTGACAGTCTCCTCACCTGTATTTTGACGATGCCTTGCCAAGACCCACTGCATCGGTTCCGTTCGCTCTCCCATATCCTTCGACTGCCTCTCAATCTCAACCTCGCTTTCCCCCAACACCGACCGGCGGCTCGGGGATGAAATCTCAAATGTCCTACCGATGAAAGGTTTTTTTTTTTTACTATACCGACGTCATTACAGCAGCCCACGGCGGGATCCGGATGAATGAATCCAGCGGCATCAAAGAATTCGAGCTCCCTCGGGTGCCCGCCGGGTCTCAGGCAAAACCGACGGAGACACACATGCCATCAAACGGCGTAGACGGCCGTTTTCTACCCGCTGGAGACTGGTTTGATTCTCTAGTGAATTGCAACACGTCGTCGGCTGTGGCAGTTCACTGACCGTGTGTCTTCACCGCGTCTCTTTACCGGAGTCCGTCATGATTTCCATCAAAAACACAGCCTTTCGAGTTAACGAACAAGATAAAACCTCTTCGACTCACGCGTAGTTTAGTAGCTTGTGTATGCCATCAACCGGACAACTCCCGAACCCCAGCACGGATGGCAACTGAACGGCAACATTTCCCGAGAAACTGGCCCACCCCCTCGGACAACGCTTCTCCCAGAGAAAGATACGTCGTGGCTATTCGCTTTCCCGTTCCGCCGCTTCCTCGCGGACGTCAAATCACCGCCGCGCAGTTTACGTTATTAACTATACGTAGTTTCTGACCCATACGATAGAAGCCCAAGCCAATCGAGGCTGCGTTGTTTACGCACGCCTCACACCAGCGGTTGGGAATCTGCGGTGAAAGTGCGCCGCCGGTGGTTCGTGAATGCCAGGGATTCGCCGTGAGCGACTTTGTCAGAGAGGGAAGTGTTTTGCAAGAGGGTGCTGCTTCAGTCAAGTGTCCGCCATCAAAAGTCAGGGCACTGATTTCTCAAAAGAGTCCCAAACGAAGCTGCTCACACTCTTTAGTTCTTGTAGGACATGCAGAGATTTACGAATTATATGATGTTCTTAATAGAATGGGGGTTCACTAAGACGCGAGATAACATTTCCTTTAAGAAAATTATGCATTTGGTCGTTATTGTGCCACCACCGCACAGGCGACTATCTATCTTGACTCAAAGCAACGTTCGTTACCATGGCGACTCGGCAACGGAGAAGTGCGGACAAAACCAGCCCAGAGGCTAGTAAAACATCCGCATTCATTTGAAAAATAAAAACTTGCAAACCTACTATATTTACAAACTGTGGACAATTTTATGTGGTTTGAAGTGCCGCAATATATATGAAAGACGTAGTTAACTCTCTAATTACTATCTTGACACATTGTAGTCTTTGCATCCAAGTATTTTTGACAGGGCGTGGATCAGCGTCACTTCCTAAACTTCCACTGGAATTAAATAGGCGTGTTCCCAAAAGTCAAAATACCAGCCTGATACCCTGGAGGGGAAAAAATGGATGAACATTTATTTGAACAGAAATCCACTGAACCAGGAAATTATCAGAACCTGTTAACCTGTTAGCTAACGAGCAAGTTTTCTCATCAGCAAACCCTCACAAACCACATGAGCTTCGCTTCTGTTTCAGGCCAAAACTGCTGACCTCAGTTTTGGGGTATTTTGCTCACATTTCGTGTCTAAAAATATATTCCAAGCTGCCTGACACTGAATGATATAGTGATATTAACGATAATGTATAATTAATGCTTTTTACAGTAAAGTAATAAATCATTTACAGAGATCTGAGATCTTTTTTTGTAGAATATTCTATAATGACGGTTTCCAGTTAATAGTGGGGAAGCAGATATTGCTGTGGATATTTGTATGTTTATTAGAATCATATTATCTTAGGATTAAGTGATTAGACTGAGGAGAAAGATCTCTTTTCATGGAGAAGAAAACAGCATGATTTATATTTTGTATATCAGAAACTGAGCAAATAACCTATTATCATAACTGACAATAATGCCAAGTTTTGTCCGTCCAATCAAAAACATCATATCAAGGCGCAGGTCTATCAAACTGTCTTGTGAGAATTGGCAGCAGATGAGGCTGAAAAGTGTGTTTTCTCAATGGGAGTATATGGGACAACTAAACTGCATGTTTTAAATATAAGTTCCTTACTAAAGTGCTCTTATACCTGTAGCTTTTTCCAAGATCAGATCATATGTACATATGTCCCACTATTCTCTTAGTATTGCTTATAATGTGCTTGCTGTGGAAGCCGCTTGTTTGTCTAGAGAGAGAGAAAGAGAGAGAGAGAGAGAGAGACGATGTAAATGCATGTAATAAAATATTAAGCACATAATCTGAGAAGAACAATCAACCATTCACATATGTGAACATCAGCTCAGTGATACACATGGAATAACAAAAGGTTAAGTGACACGATTACAGAAAAAGTTTTCCAAACTCGCATTCACCAATTACAGGGTGCGGAGGTGCAAACTAGTACTGGTGCATAGCAGTAATAGCTTTTAAATGAGGTAATGCACAAAATGACAAATATGCCGGAGAACACAATTTTTAAACCATGTCCTGCTTTTAAACTGCATGATATCCAATCTCAGGAGAAATATTAAATTATCAGGAATTTACCCAACTGAAATAGCACTCACTAGAGCCCTAAAGATTCATAATAATAACATAAATTACAAAAGTCAAGGGTTTTGTCATCATTAGCCACTCAATGAGAGACACCCCCTCTGTTGGGAACCAGATGGTACATCCCATTCTCCCCTCCTCTCTCTCTCCTCCCTCCTGCTTTCACTGTCCTCCATCTCTCCGTTTTCTCTCTTTTGCTTATCTTAAGGACATTTATAGTTCCTGCCACTGCCGTGCTATATCATTCATCCATTCCTCTTGCAATCTCTACAAAGCTGTTGGAGAGGTATGTAATGCACATATTTCCTCCTCTCAAACCATTGCAGTATTTGATATTAGGCATTTTTAGGACCTGTGCAGCCGTCATGCAATCTTCCAAGCTGCGATGATGTGTTAATTGCATTTCATCAGTGTTTTCATCTCTATTTTTTTCTCTTTCACCTTTTCTGACATCACTGATGTCCTCTATTGCAGTCAGTGTGTGGTTCTTATTTCTCTCCTCCATCTTGTCCTCCATTTATAGCACATATGACTCATACAGTTTTACAGTAAGAGAGGGAGAAGGAGTGTGGCAAAGAGAGACATTAAATTATGTACTTTGGTTATTGCAGCTAGAGATTTCTATCATCACAACAAAAGAAACAGAGGTTCAGTCCTCCTTGACCATGGCTGAGCTCCTCTGCAGCTGCAGCGTTCCATATTCCCTCCCTCCATTACAAAACTGCTAGATTCTCCCATGAGAAAGCTTTGCACAGGAAGCTGTCGTTACATTATTTCTTCAATGGAAGTTTATTTCACAGCTGCTCTGACCAAAATAAACAACCTCGTGTCCCTCCGAGCATCAAAATGTTCCCAGCAATGTCATGTTTTTCCAAGGTCACATTTAAGGCCTCAGAGGCACATGACTGCTCTGTCACCGTACAGTGAATACGTGGAAATTTAACGCTCGTTTGTGTGTCAGTGCTTTCAGTGCTCAGCAGAACAGATAACATGCTGTCTGAGTCTAACTCAAAGGGATAATCTGCCTGTGTGTGTTTGCTGTTTATCCTCAGTGAAGCAGCACAGAGTCGACCTTAGACAGACTCCTCCCGACCAGACCACACCTCTGCTCCTGAGTCCATGGAAGCCAAGGCCAAAAGCGGGGCCTCTGCGCCCAAAGCGGCATCTAAAACGGAGAAGAAGGAGCCGGCAGCCCCACGCAAGGCTGACCCTGCCCCTGTGGCCCCCGAGCCCGAGAACCCTCCATCCCAGGACGGGGCGGCGGAACCTGAGGCAGCAACGGAGGGTGATGAGGCTGCGGCCTCCGGCACAGACTCTCTGGAACACCTGAAACCTTTTCTCATCGGTGGTGCCGTCATTGCTGCAGGAGCCATCTTGCTGGGAGTGTTGCTACTGGCGAGGAGAAATTAAAACCCACTCAATATCACAAGCTATTTATTGGTTGATGGGCTAATGGGTCACATGCTGATTGGGTCACAGACTATATCATGGTAGAGATGGGGGATGGGGAGCCACTGTGCATCTTATGTTTCTTTCAGTCTGACTTCGCTTGTAGTAAATTGACTCATACAAGATTTGAACAAGGCTTATGTCGGACATAGCATAGTATATGCATGAATCTGCTTCACTTCTTTAACTGCATTCGATCTGTAATCATTTGTTTCAGAAAAAAAGAAAAAAAAAACTCACACTGCTGTACTGAGCTTACATGCCTAAACTCTCGAAAACTAGTCTATTCAGCTGCTTTATCTTGTTTAATCCAGTTTGCACAAATATTGACTGAAGGATGCAATATTTGTTCATTCTTGCACTGGAAATTAGCTTGGTTCACTTTGCTAAGAGTTATTCAAAAACTGAATTTCTCACGCTGAAGGTCTTTCACCACAGAATAAATCAAGGCACCTAGATTGGATTTTACTTTTAAATGAAAAAAAAAGGAAAAGGTTGGTCTAAATAGTTGGGATTATGCACTGTGATGTATTGTACACATTTTGGCTAAATCAGTACCTAAGATATAGTATTCAAACCCAACTCCTTCAGAGCTCACAGAGGGAAACGTGGTCCGTTCAGATCAACGGTGCAGTAGAGAACTGCAGATTTGCGATTTATAAAGTCAGCTTTATCAGAGAGAAAAACATAAGCATGCACTGGTTGTTGGTGAATGTTTGAGATAATACATATATGGTAGTTTACTCTTATATGCCCGTGGCAGAGAAAAATAGTAAAGTTACTTTACTGTAGGATAAGCGAGAGCTTTCCATTCCATAGTTAAATTATGTCACAAATCAAAGATCCTTAATGCATAACACAACAGTAAAATTTATGGCTGGTTCAAACTGTTTACATCATAGATCCTTAACTGCAGCAGCTGGACCAGCCAGTAGTGATCCAGTGTTAGAGTTTGAACCTGCTGCCAAAACAGTTTTTAACAGAACGGGGTAGTTTTTCTCTGTGTTCACTGTGCTCCCTTCATATGGCATTAGAAAAACTCCCTCTCACAACCTCATAGGAGCCATATCAAATGTATGCATCCTGAATTGTTTTTGATACAATGAAGGTGGGGTTTAGATGAAATACTGTTGTACAGTTAATTTAAGGAAAAATTATTTTTGACATCTCCAATTTTGTCACTGCATAAAATATAGCCCACTCACATGTACAGCTCACTGGGATGTCCCTGTCACATAGGTAGTTAGCAAGAAGGAAGTCCCAGTACATACAATTACTTGATTTGTAAAATATTTCTAGGACTTTCAACACATTAGTGGCCAAAAAAATCTTGCTTCAATACGAGCATACTTCATCATAGTTAACACTCCTAGCACTGACCAAATTTACTTTGCCAACACCAAAACAACCTTCACCTTACATTGTACAATACAGTGTACTAAATAAAAAAATATATATATATCTTATTTATTTTCATTATTTCAAGAGCGTATAAATGCAATAATTCAGATAGGATTCCTCATTTTAGCACATGTACTGTAGCAAGTTAAAAGACATTTATGATGATGATGACAATGTTGATGATATGATGATGATGGTGGTGGTGATGTTGATGATGATGGTGACAATGGTGATGATATATTCTTGATATATTCCTACAACTTATTTTCCTTATGCACAATCTCCTCTGCCCCCGAAGCTCCTAAATGTAAAGAAGAAGTGGTTCCCTTGTAATCAGACCTTTATTAAAAGCAATGAACCAGTCCAAGTCAGTATTTCTTTAATAATAACTGTGCTCTGAATTACATAATTATTCAGTATTATGGATCATGTATTTACGATAGGGCCTCAGCTTTTATGCGTCAGTCAGTAGCTGGCTAGTCTTTCAGTCACACCAATTATTCATTAGACTTTGAGATGTAAAACAAACAGTAATTTTGGACTACCATGCACATCCTCTTTGAGTTTTACTATTTAGCATTTTGCCTCTAAGCTTTTGGCTGGCTTTACATGGTGCAACTGAAATGCAACTTCAGTTGGAACTTGGAAGTTCCAGGCAAACCATCCAATGGAAATTATAAATTCAGTTTGCATCATCATTTGGAATGTTCCATATGGGTTTGTTGACATGGCAACAGTAAAAGTTTCATTTGCAACCTGCAACTAATTGCATGAAGTTGCATTATGTGAAGCCAGCCTTAAGCCTTGGCAAATGTACAACTTGTTAGCCTAGTGTATGTGTTTTGTCAGACATGGCTTATGTAGGATGCTCTTTGTTTATATCTGCATTCCTAATCTTAAAACACACAGTAATCATTAATTATTAAAATCAACTGGCTGAGACTGATGGATATTCATATAGTCAATGCTATTTCACGTTTAAGATTTGGGTCATAATATCATAAATAATGTTATTTTGAACAACGTATAAGGAAAGAAACAGACAGAACACAGTGAAACAAAGAAAAATCTTTATCATGACAAAACCATTGGGCTTTGTGACTATTAAATGTGACTGTTAAAAGTCCAACACAGAAAGGCAGCAGTGTATTTCTGCATTTTGTCAGAAATAGTTTCCTGACAGCTCTATTGTTTTGTGTGACTACAGTTATTCTCCTGCTCAGCATGTGTTCTAGTCACTTATATACTATTTGATGCGTGTATCTTGTTCAGTAAATAATCTGCTTTCTGGCATCGTATGGTATACTTGTGTTAATAAGCTTTATGATCTTGTCATCTTCAGCAGATGGCTTCAAAATATCAATTAGACACCACTATCAAACTACTTCAAAACACAGTCATGACAATGAAATACAGTTGACTGTAGACTGATCAAGTTCCACAAATAGTACATATGTATAGTGTAAAATAATTGAGTTATGAACAGTATGATTAAACTTTGACTTGGAAAGTGGCTTTTTGTGACAATCTCTTACTGGCATACCAACCACAAAATGTGTGATGTGTGAATTGACTGAGAATAAGTGAGCAAGACTGATCAGTTCATTAGAATGGGTCAAAAATCCACTAAACTATAGCAGAACAAGTTTTGCACACTTGGTATAATTGTTCTATTTATGTACTGGGAGTATCTTCAAATTCCAGCAGGAGGGGATCCATACAGAAATCTAATGTAATGTATAAATATTTATGCCCCTGCACCAGAGAAATGTTGCCATATATGAGTCAGAGGCTTCGGCTGACTTAAAAAAAAAACTGGGAAGACATGTATGTGCAATGTTTTAGACGGGAAATGGTGCCATATATAAGCCATATATGAAAAACCATGTGCCAAATGGGAATACGTTTCGTTAATTAATATCAACATATTTGCAAAAAGCTAAGCTAAAAAAAAGCTAAGTTAAGCATCACTATAGGAAACCCCATTAACCTCACAGTTGCCTAATTAAGTACCTTTTTTGTTGTTGTTTTGTTTTTGTTTTTTGGTCTGCCAATCATCAATGTATTATGCTGCCAACCTATAGACTGTAAACCTAGTGTAATCCTAGACTGTAAATCTGCCAACCAAGTGTTCCACTCCAGTCCGCTCGGTGGCGGTAATGCGCTCACAAGCTAGTTGCAAACCGCCAATCAAACACGAAGAAGAAGATGCTCATGTTTTTCAACCGGGATAACTCGCTCATACTGCTGTAGGAAGCTGCCACATTTTCTCTTAGCAATTCTCTTCAGATATCGCTTTTCTCAACTAGCCCGGTGAAAGTGGTGAGTTTTGGTTCTTACATCTAAGCTGATTTGATTATTCTTTGTGTTAGATCCTGACCAGTCGCTTACTTTATCGTTTAGTCATTGTACGTACGGGAAAAGTTCGTGTTATGTTAATGTTAACGTTAGCTAACCCCTAGCATGTAGCTCAATTTAGTAACGTTAACAGAGGAGGAATTGTCCATGTTTATGAGGTTAAATCTAACCTGTTATTTTGAATTACTCAACCGTACCAACCATATTAATAGACGGTATAACTCTTAGACATAGAGTTAAGCTTTTTGTTTTACTTTGTAGTAACACGAGCTACCAGCTGGACACCGATTGCTTGCATCTTTCTAGCCCTGGCCAGGACCATCATACTACATATGATGCGTAGTATAATGGTCCTGGTCAAGGCTAGCATCTTTCGTGTAAAGATTATTTATGAAGAGGATTATCGTATGGTTTGCATTTTACCAGAATATTTGGCTGGTTAGGGAAAGGTGTTGTGGGTTACGGTGCTGTTGACAGGTTGATGTCTCTGACTCTACACAGGTGACCGACAATGATCATCCCAATCCGGTGCTTCACCTGTGGAAAGATCGTGGGTAACAAATGGGAGGCATACCTCGGCCTGCTTCAAGCCGAGTATACTGAGGGGTGAGAGAAATACAGTACATTCATGTTGTAATTATACAATCCTGAACGGCCTCAAGATGTCACTCATCTGTAAATAGGCTACTAGCACCATGAGTCCAAAAGGAGGTAAAATGCGTTCTGTATCGCCAAAAGCAGCTTTCATAAACTGGTTACAGTGTGCTAAATCTCACGAAATCAATGGCTACTATTTTTGAGCTATTTGATTTCGTTTCAAGTTCAGGCTTATTTAGAGCTTTGAATAACTGTTAGAGTTTCAAAGGGCTTTACAGGCTGCAGTGTACTGAAAACTAAACACCCCCTGACCTTTTTCTTAATACAGGAAAATATACTATGCTAAAGTCATACTTAACAACAGATTAACTATTTTAAATTTTAAGAAAAATGCCTAATTTGATGTCATGGTATTTACAGCCACCTGTCAGATACATTTCTTTAAATAACATAACTTCCCTCCAAGCTGTCTTTAATGTTTTGTTTTTTGCAAGTGTGACTCATATGGTTTTCTGGTCAGCAGTGGGGGCAACATTACACTGGAGATGACGCACATAGTGTGACAAATGTAGTTGTGAATGAGGCATAAGCCTAAACCCCAGAAGACACCAGATGCAGAATAGATGTGTAGTGGAATTTAAACGAGCAATTTGCAGCAAGAGAGACACTTCAGGCACTTGCCCACATGCAGTCCAGTATAACCTTCTCTGACTAAAATTGCACTACATGGAGGTGAAGTGAATGCACTGTTAGCACAATAAATGCAAATAGGCTGTACTTACATTGTACTGCAACAGCATCGAAAGCCTAATACTTTATTTGTTGAAACCATGCTGAGAGTCATAGTTCCCTGCATATTTCCACTAAAGTGACTAATTTGATCTCATACATGTTCCATCAGTATATATATAATTATTTTTCTCGTCACAGCTTTGCTCCAAGATGTGACAAAAGTAGGAGACCACACAGATTGCAGGTTACCAAAACTAATATTTATTGATAAAGCTGGCCAGTTAACAAAAGACAGTTGAAATGTTGCAGACAGTAAAGTCTGTGGTGCGTGTAAGGCGTGGCAGTGATAAATTTGGGTGAGATGTATAGTAAAAAAAGAACAGGTCCTGGTACAACCCAGCTGGATGGATGTCTGGAGAACAGATCCCTGATGACCCTCCTATTCCTACCTTTTTTTTTTCTTCCTTTGGGGGTAGGGGGTTAGCCCAGTAATGGAATGTCTAAGTTTCCCTACCATTCACCTAATATGTTCTGAGACAGGCTCCATTCCACTGTGACCCTGAATAGGAATAACTAGGTTTTTAAAGTGGGTAAACAAATGTTTTCTATATCTTTGAGGAAGCATCACAATTTATCGCCCATCCACCTTTTGCTGCATGGTCTGCTGTTTTTTTTCCAAGGTTTTGCACTGTTTGGTTTTGGACTTGAGATGCAACCAAATACAAATGAATAACTACAACTTCTTACTATAATCCTGGATTTATTCTCTGCAGTGAAGTGTCATGCATTTCCGTGAGCTCTGATCTGTATGCCATGCAGTATTCTGACCGTTCTCCCCTCCTTCCCTCTCACTTTGAAGTGATGCCCTTGATGCCCTGGGCTTGAAGAGATACTGTTGTCGGAGGATGCTCCTCGCTCATGTGGATCTAATTGAGAAGTTGCTGAATTATGCTCCCCTGGAGAAGTGATTGTTTTGGCCCACCTTCATCAGATGGACTGCCTTGAACTGTGAGATGGACTGGCGTGTGCTGCGACATGGACAGGCTGTTTGATGTATTGTGGAGCCCCTCCACAGTGCATTATCAGGTTGTCTTGTGTCAACGATGACATGGGGGCTACAATAGTTTTGCAATATTTTTAGTTGTTGTTGTTTTTTTCTAAATAAAGCTTATTAAAAACAGTTCATTGCATTTGTAGCCTTATTACCAAAATCATGACCTGAGGTGAAAAATAATTCGTTGCTGATGTCCTGTTCAGCTGCTGCTTGCACCATGATGATAAAAACTGTTTCCAAGCCATATTCCAGGTTTAGACTTTGTTTCTATTTCAACATCATGATGCCTGTGACAATAAAGTTGGGTCTGCTCTGTGGAAAAATAGGAGACCTGTACAAGACCTTTGGGGGAATGGGTGCGCCAGCAGCATCCACTGTATTAAGATTTTCCAAATAAACATTTTGTTGGTCAGATTTATTACCTACCTTTTGGTTAATAAGCTCCAGACTGGTTTTGGCAATGGACATTGATAGCACATAGCAAATGCATCAGCTATGACATGTAAATACTCACACAGCTTCAAAAGTTTTCACAAATAAGATTTATAGGAACATTGTTGCAGCCCTTGGTGAGCAAATGCCATGAAACTGATGAAATGTACACATATTTTTGGGGAATGTTATATTTTTTAAATCTTCAGGTTTTATACAAAAGAAAAGGCTGAAAATATTGTACAGTGAAACATGTAATTACAAGGTCTTATGCATGTGCAAGTGTGGAAAACTGACTTTTCCAACAACAAATCTACAACATTTTTCATAAAACAAGAGTCCAAGTATGCTCACTGATGATGGGAGAACAAAGAAATTCATTTGAGAGTTTTGGAAATAACATTGTCACTCTCACCATCAATTCCTCCTCCATAATCCCAGATGGCTGTACAACTCAGTCCAGAAATATAAGTCCTGTCTTCACTCTGCTTCACACTTACACAGCCAGGATACTCTGAGGGAAAAGGACACACCTTTCATTTAGACATATCCAACACAGGCTGTAAGGAATGCCAAATTATAGGAGTTGGAATTTATTATGTTGCTGCAACTCTAGTGAGGATGCCCTTTATTTTCAAATGTATTTTTGAGATGTTAGAAGCATTGAGCATGCTAAACCTATTGCTATCACTTCTGTAACCACAGCCACAGAGACGAACACATTATTATTATTATGTCTCATCAACTACTCAGTATGTTTCTAGCTGAAAAGGTTTCTTCAAAAGAGTATAGTATACATTAACTTGGCTCAAAGCATTTGGACTGCAAGACATTTGAAAATCTCTGCCTGAAATCGCTCTATACAGCTTGACACAACGCAATTTTGACTGTGCCATTTAATTTATTTGCAGGATTATAAATATGTGGAAGAGGAAACTGCAAGTGTGTCAAATAAAAGAAAAGTAGTCTCAGTGATGCTGGGCCTCTGACCTTTCAACATGCAGGAAAGAGCAGTTCCAGGAGCTTCAGCTGTCTTCAGCTGAGTGGCATTAGTATGGTCAGCTCAAACTAATGTTGCTAATGTTATCCTGGTTATGCTTTTGACATGATAGGTTAAGGTTTTAGGTGGACATGGTTGATCTGATTGACATCAGTTAAGCAGATCATATCACAGCTTAATCCTTAATAGCCTTGTAAATGTGTAAATTTACAGCTAGGCAGCAAAGCCAGCCACATAAATCTTTTTAACTTCAGCTATACAACAAATTAATGCAAGACTATCCATCTGTTTGAGTCTGAAATCATGCATACATACAGTATGTGCACACGTTAATGTATACATGTAAGTAATATGCATGTGTATAATCATGCATGACTGTGTAATAAGTTGAGGCAATGTACAAACCGTGAAAACGAGTCTCCTCTTGTAGGACAGAGTATCCATTCCCAAAGATTATATTCAAAACATATAAACCAAACTAATGTAGTTTCCACAAACCTTTGAGCTTTGACAACAGCTTTTTACACTGGCTGTAACTTTTGTTTATTTAATTATTGTAAGATTTTTAGCTCTATTTTTCAATAAAGAATGGCAATTTTGGAGAGTCTCAAATAAATTTTAGTGAGAGGGTTTGAAAAAGGATTT
>OMLF01012606.1:0-15440 GCA_900302615.1 Holocentrus rufus | reverse complement strand
TCCCAGATGGCTGTACAACTCAGTCCAGAAATATAAGTCCTGTCTTCACTCTGCTTCACACTCACACAGCCAGGATACTCTGAGGGAAAAGGACACACCTTTCATTTACACGTATCCAACACAGGCTGTAGGGAATGCCAAATTATAGGAGTTGGAATTTATTATTTTGCTTCAACTCCAGTGAGGATGCCCGTTATTTTCAAATTTATTTTAGAGATGTTAGAAGCATTTACCAAGCTAAACCTATTGCTATCACTTCTGTAACCACAGCCACAGAGACGAATACATTATTATTATTATGTCTCATCAACTACTCAGTACGTTTCTAGCTGAAAAGGTTTCTTCAAAAGAATATAGTATACATTAACTTGGCTCAAAGCATTTGAACTGCAAGACATTTTAAAATCTCTGATGGCTCAAACACCAAGTCAAGGTAAAAGGTAACATCTTTCCCAGATGATTCTGAAAAGCAACTGCCTGAGATCGCTCTATACAGCTTCACACAACGCAATTTTGACTGTGCCATTTTATTTATTTGCAGGATTATAAATATGTGGAAGAGGAAACTGCAAGTGTGTCAAATAATAGAAAAGTAGTCTCAGTGATGCCGGGCCTCTGACCTTTCAACATGCAGGAAAGAGCAGTTCCAGGTGCTTCAGCTTTCTTCAGCTGAGTGGCATTAATATGGTCAGCTTGAACTAATGTTGCTAATGTGATCCTGGTTATGCTTTTGACATGATAAGTTAAGGTTTTAGGTGGACATGGTTGATCTGATTGACATCAGTCAAGCAGATCATATCACAGATTAATCCTTGTAAACACTTTAACCTTGTAAATGTGTAAATTTACAGCTAGGCAGCAAAGCCAGCCACATAAATCTTTTTAACTTCAGCTATACAATAAATGATGCAAATTAATGCAATGCATGAAATCATGCATATATACAGTATGTGCACATGTTAATGTATACATGTAAGTAATATGCACGTGTATAATCATGCATGACTGTATTAAGCTGAGGCAATGTACTCTACAAACCGTGAAAACGAGTCTCCTCTTGTAGGACAGAGTATCTAATCCCAAAGATTATATTCAAAACATATAAACCAAACTAATGTAGTTTCCACAAACCTTTGAGCTTTGACTACAGCTTTTTACACTGGCTGTAACTTTTGTTTATTTAATTATTGTAAGATTTTTAGCTCTATTTTTCAATAAAGAATGGCAATAATTTGGAGAGTCTCAAATAAATTTTAGTGAGAGGGTTTGAAAAAGGATTTGCATATTGCAAACAAAATACAAAGAACCAAAAAGGCAGTACTGATAATGAAAAAGATCTGACTGGGAGAATGGACAAAGCAAGGACTAGAATAGCAAGGAGGAAGCTTACCAAGCTAGCGGTATCTGTCTCTGTGATCTCTGTGCCTCTCTCGGTCCCGCATGCGGTCCCTGTCCCTCTCTCCGCTCCAGGAGCGTTCTCTGTGTCTTCGAGACACTCCTGATCCCTCCCGGCCGTAGGACTCCTCTCTGTCCCGTTCTCTGTCACGGTCTCGCTCTCTGTCACGACCCCTGTCTCGGTCTCTTTCTCTGTCCCCAGAACGATGGCTGTCCCTGCAGAGACATTCATTATCATAACATTACCAGTGTTTACACATTCATATATTACTGTCTGATATGAATATCTATACCAACTGCATACCCTATTAGACGAGGTAGTGGCAGCAGAATGATTTTAGCATGGACAATAAAATATATCGTGTATGGGAGTCCTGAAAGTGAGGTGTGCAATGTATCAATGTTATAATGATGTTATGATATAAGACTAGATATTGTCTGGGATTTTGAATATCATAATATTGTGATATGTTGTGTTGTCTTTTCCTGTTTTTTTTTTTAAGGTTGCATTCCAGGAAAGGGATGCAATGTTCTGAACTTACACATCATTGTAGCTGTTCTACCATTTGCCTCTACCTGCGTGGCCATCATATCTACATTACTGATGACTGTTTATCAAAAACCTCATTGTGTAAATATTCTATGAAAGCACCAATACTCATCTCTACAATATTATCACAATTTTGATATAGAGGTATTTGGTCAAAAATACAGTGATATCAGATTTTCTCCGTATTGCCCAGCTCTACCTGAAATACAACAATAAACAAACCTGTAACCATAGTTTCCCTGGATGGACACCAGACAGTCTTTGAGCGAGGTGACCAGGGCCTGGCAGCGTTCATCTCCATACACTCTGGACTGTTTAATGACTGCAATGGCAGTCAAAAGAGTCTCCATAGCCACCCGTAGGTCTCCTGCATGAGGAACAAACAAATTGTTGTAAAGTAGCCTAGCACTTCCATCATCCTCAGTTTTAAAGTTAGAACAATCTTGAAGAAATCTACAGTGAATAAAAGTTAGTTTAGCAGCAATTCCCATAACTGAAATCCACAAAGTCCTGATAACAAAACACTGTTTTCAAAAGTTAGCATTCGTCTAAATCTACAAAGCCTGAAAATTCAGCTGATCGCCACATTCTTCAGCTGGTTCTCATTCACCATGTTCTGACAACTGTTAATCCTGTAGAGATTTCTACTGTAAAACATGTTGTCACTTCTGGGCAGACTGCTTATCCCTGCCTGGCTACACTAAGCCCTTTGATTAAGTATGGAGTGGGTTGTTTATTATGTTCACATATTTTATCACTCTGGTTCAGGATATATATCCAGCAGTGAGCTGGATATACATCTAGATTCTACACATCAACACCAAATTCCAGACATGAACATATGCTTCATGAAGATTCAAGCCTATCCGAAGACTGAAAATTCATATTACAAAGTTAAAAGGTGCGAGGAAGAGCTTGAGAAAGTGGTGTTTTATTTCAATTTTAGCCAATAAGTACACCAGGCATTGGAAGGGACCAGTCTTTTCCCCACATGGCACACCAAGTCTAAAACAAATAGCAGACAGGTGTAGACAGCCCTCCTGCTCAATGTAACTTTATTTGTAGTACGTTCCATTGCACAGCATGTGTAAATCTGTACTTACCTGTTGTGGCTCCAGACACAGCCTTGGTGATCGCACTGCTGGCAACGGCTCTATTTCTGTTCATCAGCTCCTCAAAATCACCTTCTGCAGTTTGGGGTGTCTGCCTGCAAAAAAAGAAATGTTAAAAATAATAAGCATCAAAAGTCAGTCACACTGCCACTAGCTGATAATTACCACACTAGTTGACAAATTAAGCTATCCATACATTTAAATTCATAATTGCTATGCATTAGAGACACTGAATCTTAATTTTCAAGATGTTGTATTTGTTGTATTATCTTTATTTGTTGCTCATATCTTCATAGGTTCTATTTTGTTGTATTCTTATCCGTCCTCGTCTTTTGCTGCAGCAATGATCCAGTTTGCCCAAGCATGTCAAAGCATGTCAAAGTCATCTTATCTTATATAAGAACCAGCTTCATTCTTGTGGTTTGCAATACCCATAAAGAACAGACGGCAGACATACTCACTTTTGTTGACTGTAAACTTTGGTGCTGTTGCTGTCATGGCCTGGGGTGAAGAACGCCGGATTGATGTGAAGACTTGGAGATGGCTGGCTAGCAACATGGACACTCGGAAGGGGGAACAGGTGGGGTGGCGGGGGCGGAGGGATGTTTGGTGGAATATGTGGAAAGGGAGGAGGCGGATGACTAAGGAAAGGGCTGGATAGTGAAGGGAGCTTGTTTGTGAGAGGGTGTTGGGGAAAAATGGGGGGTACAGTTGGAGGGCTGGAGTCTTGTGATAATAATGAAGGAATCTTTTCTGTAGAATCAGAGTCCTTGGAATCCTTTGAATTGACGCGCAGGGGTATACCTACAAAAAAATACATTTTTAATTTTCAAAGGGGTATAATAATCATTTTGTATTGTGTCATTCCTTGCTGTATATATTGCTGTTGTGTTATATGTGAGTACTAGAGATTACTGTAAATTCCTTGTATGTATAAGCTACATTATGAGATATTTTTATGTGGTATTTTTGACTTATGCAGCCTTCTTACGTTTATTTGCTGTGGATTCAAACAAAGCAAGGTTCTGCCGCGTGGCAAAGCGGCAGTTTAACGTCTCCCCATGTAGTTCACACTGTGGTATTTTCTCCAACAATATCTTCAAGGACACTTCTGAGGACACCGCTATTTCTGCATAGCTGTGTCACAGAGAAAAGGTGAGAACATGCATGGTTGGTTACACTGTCGCTACGCTACACGTTAAAGAACAGACAAAAAACGAGTGCAAACTCAATGGCCACATCCATCATCCAACTCTACACAAAAGTTTACAACATTAGCAATAAGAGACTTGCTTTCATTCCAGCAGGAAATCAATGAGCTCACATGGGTCTGGAATTTATAGTGAAATTATAGGTTTCTTGATATTTGCATTGTTTGTAAAGTCTTCGTAAGTGTCTTCACTGGGTGTAACTAATAATAACAACTCACCCTCTTGACTGGCCATTGGCTCTGTTCTCAGCAAATTTGATGTCTCTGATGTCTATCACACCCAAACCCTGGGCCAGGTGAATGAGGTCTGTGTCAGATGTCCACTGGAGTTAGCAGCAGCCATTGAGAGGGAGTTATGGGGAGGGGGGCAGACAGGTTAATAGTTAATACTATCAAAGAGAGGTGAGCAAAACGACTTTTTATGTGACACTCACCCAGGGGAAATTTCCAACATATAAAGCAAGTTTCTTCAATGACTTTCCCCCATTGGAGTTGTTCAGTGTTAATGGTTTGCTCTCCGCTTTAGCTGGTGTGGCTTTTGATGGAGGTGTGACCACCTTTGAAGGCACTTCTTTGACCTGATCGACTGAGCCAGTCAGAACAGCATCATAAAGATCACTTGCCTCAGCAGTTTTGTCAAAATCTCCATCCTAAGGGTACAAATTAGCAACAAAATCATAATGTCATTCCATATATCCTGTATACATTGAGACTGAGATCATGGCACAAAACTAGGTACTACCTCCTGTGGCCCTGAATATGAATGCGAGCGGGGCCACCCATGCTACAAATGTTTGCACTCTAACGTTACCACATGGGATATGTTAAAATAAAAACATCCATTCAGTCAAAAGTGCTTCAACTCAGTCGGAGCAATGTTGCACCCGATCGGACAATAAGTAACAATAAAGCTTCTTGTTGTCGACTTATGATATCTTGCAAAATAAGTTGTGGGTACTGCCTGACACTCCCATCACAGATTCTTATGAAATCATTTGAAAAAGGGCAAGAGTCCAACTTCATTTAAAGCCCGGTTTCAAATGTTTTTAAATCAACTTTACATACATTCCCGTTGTGTTCCTGATACACGTGCTACAATGTCATTCCCAACATGTACTAACCCCAGACTAACCTCGTCGTTTTGATTTAAGTCACCGTAGAGATCTATAAGATCCTTCTTGGAGCCACTACCAGCTGCAGGTTCTTTAGCAGCCATCCTGTAGGCCTGCCTCGATCTGGGAGATGGCACTGCAGCTAACTGTTAGTGATGCTTTTTTCTCTTTCTGTTTTTCAGTGTAACATTAATCTGCGCATGCACACTGTACTAATTATCGATGCATAACGACGACAGGTGCACTACCAATATAACTGTCCATGTTTTGGTTCAAGCTAGCGAATGTTAGTTAACCTAATAACGTTATCTCCTTCAACTCGGAAAAACGATGGAAGACGTGGAGGCAAAATATGACGACAAACCGAGCGTGCGCCAAGCTAACACAGATCAAGAAATGATGCTGCATAGTTAAAATAGTATAAAATATGGAGACACATGCACATACTACGTGAATGGGAACGCAAAACAACTAATTTCAGATGTCAATTAACTAGCCTTTTTCTCCAACTGATGCTAACATTTGTTAACAGTTGAGCACGTTAGTGATATTTTACCGGTTAACAACATCGTGTAATAGCTAAAGGTTCCTATGGCTACTGTCCATATTACACTGAGGTGAGAAAATATGTAATTAACGGAATTACAACATAACCCTACAGGTAAAGTAATTATACAGTAAAGTGCGGCGATACCATCTCCGCTAATTTTGTCTTGTCCTGTAAAAACGGCAATTACCTCACCAATATGGCGTCAAAGTAGGTCTGACTTTTCTCCTTCCTGCTTCCGCTTTGCTGTGACGTTTAGATGTGCTTGTGTAATTTACACTGTGTTTGACTTTTAGGTATCAGGCACATTGTCCAGGTGGATACACATTTGAGCCAGTAGCGAGCCCTGCAAAGAAGTTGTTAAAGATGATGTCTTCTTTTGTTGCAAAAAGAGTGAGTACACTAGTTCGCAGATATATTTTTTTGCCGAGACGGGTTGTTGTTGATGTAGCACAGAGCTAATCTTGGTTGAGAGCTTTCAACTCACCAGAGGTTGTTGAGGACTCCTTCATGGGTTCGGCGTTAACCGAATGTAATCTAGTTAACTTGTAACGTGTTTCCGTGAGAAACTATTGGTGGGTTATAATGTTCAACTTTGTTCTGTGCGTGAATTTGTGTCCAGAGGATAGTTGTACAATCGCGGTGAAATAGTTATACAATTACACAATAGGACACAAGAGGGCAGTACAAAAAATTACACAACCCCCCTTGGCCAGTGTTAGAGTTGTGTAATTGTGATTTTGGGATGTCAGTTACACGTTAGCTAGTAAGTTACTATAATCAAATCTAATATTACATGAAGGATACTTGTCATAGACAGATTACCTTATTGTGTCTGTGCTTATCAAGCATTTTTGAGGCTACATTTGGTGTTTTGTCCTGACATGTAGTCCTACTATGAGCAGAGCTGGGCCATATCAGATATTCTCACGATATCGATTAGCCCTGACCAGGACCATCATACTAGGTATCATGATAGTAGTATAGTGGTCGTGGTTAGGGCTAATTATTGATGTAATATCGATGTGTTGATATTATATATAAATATCTTATACATATCTCAGGAAAGCACAAGTTATCTTAACTATATTGTCACAACATTGATTTCTAGGTTTCTAAAAATATTGTCATATTTGATTTTTTACTGAGCCCTAACTAGAAAAAGATGACCAAGATTAGGTAACAAACAAAGCTGCCCTCTCTCCTGTCAGTCAATGAACTGCATAGCAGTTTAACACTAATTTCATTTTCTCCTGCCATGTTTACATATATTGCCTGGTCCTTTGAAACCCCAATGTAGATCATCCTTTCTTGTATTGGTCACTAGAGAGAATGGAATGGATCAGGCCTACTGCAGGACTGTAATGCTCAAGTTTTTTGTGTTTTTGTTGCTGGTCAGCTGGTGAACGGGTTGTGCCAGGCAGCATGGAGACCAGCAGTGACAGGACTGACATCATCTCGAGGTTACCGTGGAGAGGCACCTGAGGACAGCAAGGGCGACCTGATTGAGATCCCTTTGCCTCCATGGGAGGAGAAGACAGGCGAGCCCATTGACATTAAGAGGCGCCGCTTGCTCTATGAGAGTCGTAAGAGGGGCATGTTGGAGAACTGCATATTGCTCAGGTTGGTAAAGCATGTAGTTTCCTGCTTTGTCATTCTAGGATCAGTTCAAGTTAGTTGTTTTTGAAGTTTAAGAATGTCTCCAGTTTGTCTATTTGCATTATAATGTGTGGGCAATTCTATTGTAATTGTAATTGCTTTGGCCTGCACTGTGTATACTGTATATATCTGTGTGCTGTGAACTGTATTTTGTACCCCTGCTTTATCTATCCATTTGTGTGTGTGCATGAGGTAAACTAGATTCCCTTTTCCTGTCTTGTGTTCTTTCTAAAATCTTTATGTCCTGTCCACACTTTCTAATACAAATGTCCCCTGTGTGCATTCCATTAATCAACAACTCAGTTAATTTGTGAGTGAAAAAGGTTTTCCATTTAACTGAATCCAAACACAAATAAAGCTATGCAGTTTGCCAAGTGTCTCAGCTGGGGATGTTATGCTTTAAATAGCAATTGTGGGTCTAATTCATGCTAATGGTCATGATGTGGTATGGATTCTGATTTGCATACAGGCCCAAATGAAATTCTCTTTTACCCTTGCAGCCTCTTCGCCAAACGATACCTGAACACAATGAGCGAGACCCAGCTGCAACAGTATGACAGACTGATTAATGAACCAAGCAACGACTGGGACATCTACTATTGGGCAACAGGTGAGGGGATTTTTCCTGTCTTAACAGCAACTTTGTCTTCCACACATTTTAGGAGTTGTAGAGTGGATCACAGCCCAGAGGATGGCTCTCCCAGGCTGAACACATTCTGACCCTTGAGATCACAGGAACATTTATCAAACATAAGGATATGTGATTGTCATGAGGTTCAGTATGTTATATGTGCATTATCTTGTTCTTGTTGAAATTCCAGGACAGAACAGGTAGACGCTATTTGCAGATTGGAGGTGAAGCCTTAACAGTTTTTTGCAATAGCAGTAGATGCAACAAGTTAAAAGCAAATGGAAAAATCGCCTCCCGCATGTTAATCCCCTTTAGTAATGCACAAAACAAAGTGAATGCACGCAGAGCAAAGGGGGAACAAGTAGCAACAAGTAATGGGGTTTATGGAAAAGGTCATCTTAATTTTGAGAAACACTGGCGCTAACAATAACACTGGTATGAGTCAGACGCTACCAGTCATCTCAGCCATGGTCTCATTGCTCATTAGGGACAAGATAATAAAATTAATTTGACAATGCAATACCAATGTTTAGAAATGCTGCATGTACTTAGCACTTTCAAAAAGAGTTCAACTTCTGAGTCTTTGCAGAGCTACTTTTGGCAATAATTACAGCATGGATATTTCTGTATAAGCTTGGTACATCTTCCAGATTTTCAGTAATATTCATGTCAGGGCTTTGGCTGGGCACATTGCTGTCCTGAAGCCATTCCAGTGTTGGTTTGGCCGTGTGCTTAGGATCACTGCCTGGCTGAAACACAAATTGTGGCACCATTCATTGTTTCCTCTAGCTGTACAAGTCTTCAGTCCCTGTAGCTGAAAAATCACCCCCCAGCATGATGATACCACCGCAGTGTTTCTCAGTAGGGATGGTGTTAGATGGGTGCTGAGCTGTGCCCGGATTCTGTCAGACATAGCTCTTTGTTTGGTGGTTCAGTTTGGTCGAACAGCCAGCATTGCAAAGAGTCTGCATAGTTCCATATTTTTTCCATTTTCTAATGACTGAGCTCTTGTGAATCCCAACACAGACAATTCTTTGGGCTTCATGATAGAATTTTGATTCCGACATGCACCGTCATCTGTGGAACATTACATAGACATTTGTTTAATTATAAATCATGTCCATTCAAATGAATTGGCCAGGGACATTTAATGGGATTTAGATAAATCTTGAGCGTGTTACTGCACAGCGATTGAATACTTACTGATTCTTAACATTTTGTATTTTTGATGACTTGTTAAATAACTGTAAATAAACCATCCACTTTCACATAAAAATTTTTTGCGTGTAGACTGATGAAAAAAAAGTCCTACATAAATCCATTTTGAATTCAGACTATAATACCTCAAAATGCGGCGTAAGTAAAAAGGTTAAAATCCTTTTAGGAGACCTTGTTTTTATAACTGGGGATCATCTCAGGGTTGCTGATGTTGAATTTTACAAACCACAGCCCTACATACAACTTAAGCTTAGTTTTGTAGACAAATCCCATTACTATTTTATGCCACTCATTATGGCTCCAACTTCACCCTGGGGCCTTAATTACTTTCCCAGAATGCCTTTCATCTTGTGATTCCGATTTTCTGTAATTTATTTAATTATTTCTCTATGGTCTCATAAGGATGAAGGTTGCCTTTTCTTCTAAGGGTTTCACATGGACTTAGTTGCACCCTTAACCTTTGCATATGGACATTATACCAGCCAGGTGTGCCACTCTTTAATTAAATTACGTTTCTGTTCTATTTTTTGCTGGCAGAGGCCCAGCCCACCCCTGATGTATACCAAGGGGAGGTCATGGATTTGCTGAAGGAGTTCACAAAGAATCGCGACCAGGAACAGAGGTTGGATGCCCCCAACTTGGAGTACCTGGACAAGGAGAGCCAATGAGGCTCGGGCCCTCTGGACCCTGTCAGAGACTGCCATTACGTGGGCCACTGAATACAATTTCAGTGTCATTACCCACCAGAAAAATCCTGCAGCAGGCTATTACATCAGCTCCCTTTCAGCTATACATAGCAGTGTACATTCACATGAAAGCTATGGTCCTTTATTAAAAAGATATGTTCAATTATTTCACCTGTGAAATCCATTCAGTCATGATTTGTGGGGCTGAGACAGTCAAAGTAAGGATTAGGAAGAGGCTGATGCAACTCAATATTTAGAGGGTGTCTGTATCATTTTGTACATTCTGTGCACTGTAATATAAAGGTGGTGCACTCTCTTGCACACAATGACTGTAAATGAAAAATGATCAGTTCTTGTACTGTCAACTGAAAGAGGCATAATTCATAAGCCTGTTTTGTTTGAGAGATACAAGCTGATTACAGACAATAAAAGAAACAGAGTCACTCATTATGAGCATGGCCTGTTGAATTGGTGTACAGTGATTATACAATGTTAATTATACTTCTTGTGGGTTGTTATTTAATAAATGTTGGCCCGGTACTGTGACCCGTCGCTCATTGTCATTTCTTTAATTAATCATTTCACATACCAGAAGGTTGAATAGCGTGAGGGGAAGATGAAAGGTGTGATCTGTGGACGTTACATAATGGAGATTGTATCGGCTGCAGTGTCAGTTCATGGACACCAGGTGGAAGCAGATGTCTCTTCTTTCTTTGTCTGCCTCTTGTATCATCTCACCTGCTGATCACTAATTTCTCTGTGACAGATGGGTTGCCTCCTCATTGCCTCTTATGAAGTACATATATTCTGCGTAGCTGTTGGAGGTCTATACGATGCAATATGTGCAATGCACTGTCGCCCAATATAATATGAAGAGACGACACTCCTCAGCATGCATCTGCCACTGACTAGTGAACCTGAGCACATGGGCTGAGGACCATTACATAAGGGCTTATGGACGTTAAAAAATTGAGGCATGAGGTGCAAAAAAACAACAGCTTTATTTTTGTGCATGTTGTGCATGCAAGAGATGTTGGCTATAGGCAATGCAGTCCTTTTTATTATTACTGCACTTGTGAGAGGACATTAGTGAGTTTTTCAGACTGTCAAGCCAAGTCTCCAATTAAATTACGGATATTTTTGCCTTGAGCCATGTAAACAAGGTTATATTTCCTTCCTTATTCCCCCACCACGGGTCAGAGTGTGTTGACTATGGGGGAAATTTCTTGCCTGGCCGTGTGTCATGTCAGTTCAGTGGAACCTTGTTCTGAGAGCAGAAGGGAAGTGCCCTCTGGCCAGGGGATGTGCACAGAATCTCAATACCGACGACAAACCCTCTGTCTGCTTGTGTATGACCATAGAATTATAATGTAGTCACAAGCCAATGCCAAGTGTTACATAAATAAAACCGTAATGCCAAAGTCTGAGACAAATACAAATGTTATCGACGTGCATTTTCTCTCTCACGAACACCATCAGCCAGCAAGGCACCGTGTCGGGGAAGGCAATACGCCAGCCTTTCATTTTTATGTTCTCAGCTTCTCCCAAAATAGACCAAAGTGATGTCAGAAGGGTTCCCCTCTGCGTGCTCTTTGCTCTTCAGCCATCTGTCTCATATAAAAGAAATCTTCACGTATAAAATAAACAGGGAACTTGACTCCTCACGTTGTGTGGCCTGTTTGGGTCTTTCTAAATATACGTGTTTATGCTTCCATCATCCCTTTGACAGCAGTTGCATGTCTGTCACAATCACAGTCGGCCCCCTCAGGAAGAAAAAGGATGCCACCTGTAGCTTCCACATGTATGGGGTAGCAGAATTCATGTCTTCATTCCTCTGAACCTAGTTTGGAGTGTGTATTCGTCTGTTGCCCACGCACACCCACTTTGCCTATCTCTAGACCTGCGTTCCTGTCATCCTCCACTGCTGTGTTTCCTGTGTCGTGACAGCTCTCCTTTTTATCCCCAGCCCTGCCGTCACCCTCTGCTCCCCTGGAATTTCAATCTCATGTTATTTTATCGCTTCCTCTTGAGTTGAGAGCACAGCATCGCAAAGTGAGACTGTTCTCACTGGCAGGAGAGGAGCATTTCCAGTTGAAACTTTGAGGATGAAAGTGTTGTGTGGGTGGGTTAGTTAAACATAAAACCTAGCCCCTCTCCCCCCTACACATACACACATTTTCTTTTCTTTTTTTATATCTAAGAAAAGATCTGTTGTCTTTGGTTGTAGATGCAATGAAAAACGCAGTGTAGGAGGCAAAGCGTAGGCAATTTCCTTAATGCCAGAGATCAGCAGCAATTCTAAAGATCCTTGTTAATTACCCTTAAAATCTAGGTCCTATTTCATGCCTGATCTAAGAGGGAGAAGAAGAGGGGGAGAATATGGCTAAAGAGGCCTATTTTCAGCAGCGTCTGTAGTAATGGAGGGTTAATTATGATGTGTTAATTAGCTTTATCAGTTGGCCCTTGTATTGTAATTAAACTTCTACAATAGAAAATTTGCTGTTAATCAACACCCAAAATCAAACAAAGTAAGTCGATTGCAGGAGTTGGGTTGCGTGAATCCAACCTCTCAGCTATACTGAATAAACCCTGTTTTTCCAGTAGATTTGCAAGAATAACCAGGAGAAATAAGACAAGTAAGCTGTAGAAAAAGTCATACCAATCCCAGTAGTATCTTCTTTTTATATACACATTTATATAGCTATATACACTGTACAGATTTCAAAAAAATAAATGGTTGATATACAACATTGTGCACCCCACTGATGTGTAACTACAAAGAGAAAAGGGAGCGAAAACGGGGGTCTGCGAGATACCAAGGACAGACAGAAATCAACACCCCCAGTTAATACTGATGATTTTTTTTTTGTTTTGTTTTTTTGTTAGTTTTTTTTTTTTACATACAGCACACTTCACGATCATTTTTACACTATATCAATTACACTTTTATCATTTGCTGGTTAACCTCTCAATGTCTCAAGAAATCCTCCAAGAGAATGCCCTAGATCAGGAAATGTGAGCAGTCCATTAAAAATTACCATCTTAAACAATAATTAGGCGAGTGAATGACTACCTTAGAAAGACAATTGTAGCTCAGTTTGGCAAAAAGCAAAAAAGTATCAAACCCTGACTGTTATTGAACCGATATTTTAAGTTGCATTGAAGTCCTACAATGACTTTTCACTGAGCCTTTGGAATGTAATGCTTTGTCAGCAGCACTCGGAATAATGCCTTGTTCACACAAAGGACCAGCAGGAAAGAGAGACTGCGACTGTGTTCCCAGTTATTCTGGGATGCTCTGATGCTCTGCTCTGACCTGAGACGTAGCTAACACTGATGCAAAAGAGGTGATGATCATCTCCTGGCTCACCTTTTCTCCCTGACACTTGGAGAGAGAGCGCGCATATGGTGGAGAGCAGGGCGGGGTGGGGCTTTGCAAGGCACACACAGGACACTTTGTGCCAAAAAGCATGTGTGCACAACGGGGGTGTTTGGCGGGACGTCAGCCGTGACGTTAAGGGGCCACCCATCGTTTTTGTGATCCTGGCGAGTCGGGTTGGACTGGAAGGACAGATCCGCCTGATAACCAAGACCCGGAGTAGATAGCTACCTCTCTCTAAACTCCAGCTCTGCCTGATCTATTGACAGCCGAGGATAGGATATGTTCTTTATCTGGGTTTTTCCGCAAAGCTCCTTTTGTCACATTCCTTCCTTTACTCTTCACACTCAGCGCTCACGTATAGCAGATGTGCATCCTCACAAACCAGCCTCTGAAAATTGCACAAAAAGAACATGATGCTGCTATGAAGAGAGGTTTGTTCCAGCATTGTAGTCAACAAGTGCAGTGATTCCTTTTAGAGCAATCTGTGACAACTTATTTAAAAAAAAAAGAAAAAAAAAAAGAAAAAAAATTTAACATATCTCTTTGTACATCTGTATCGCTTCGTACAGAATAAAAACAGTAAACAATGCTCTGTATTAAACTGGCAAAATAGAACTCAGTGCAGATATACACACAGAGGGACTCACAGTAAATACTGACAATCGTACAAACTAACATTCAAATATTGACAGTCATACACAGTGCAAACATACGCACATCCAGTAGACAGAAACAAACTATGGAATGTGAAAAGTTTTTTTTTTTTTACTCCAGATATTATTACTCCAGTACATTGCCATTCATTTACTTATCAAGAGTCTCTGAGACTTGGGGGAGGTCACATTCATGATCTGTCTGTAGTGGAGAAGAAAAAC
Source organism: Holocentrus rufus (assembly GCA_900302615.1). Lineage (NCBI taxonomy): Eukaryota > Metazoa > Chordata > Actinopteri > Holocentriformes > Holocentridae > Holocentrus > Holocentrus rufus. Next base: position 1,063 of record OMLF01012606.1, on the reverse strand, counting down.
AGCTGGAAGACTGACCTACGCTCAGTTACAATCTGAAAAAAAATAAAAAGAGACAACGTCAGGTGTATCTGGGTAACTATCCAGAAGGCAGCATCATGCTCTGGCTCCTACCACTCTGCAAAAAAAAAGCTAAACGAAAAGCTAACCGTGTTATGAGATGTTTACTCGAATCATGCAGGTGACGGACATGGATGACTGGGGTAGCTCGCTCTTATCGGCTTGATTATTTCATCCCTATCTAAATCCTCAAGCGATTGCCAACCACACTCGTATCCGAGTCACTTTTTTACTTCACTTCTGTGACCTCCTCAAGTCTTCAGCTCCCTTCAACACAAACAATTCTAATAACTTATTTTCATTATCATTATCAAGGGTAATGCTGTTTTCATCAGTATTTTTAATTTAGCTGTGCAAGCCCAAAATACTCACACAAGCATTTCACTCACTCAGACACACGCGCACACACGCGCGCAAACACACAAACACACACACTCAGACTCATTCACACACACACTTTTGGAAGCTGGCTTTTTGCTTATTTTCTGTCTCTGGAAGAACATGTTGATTCTCTTTAAGTTCTTTTAAAAACAAAACCAAACCAAAAAATATAACACAACATTAACCACTTGACTCTTTTTCTGTCCATAAGTGTTTTCTTTTTCAAGAAAACAGGAAAAGTATTCTTTTCACGCTTCCCCTATGGACCGGTGTTAAATGTTCAGTCATTTTATCCTTTTTTGTTGAGGAACTTCATTTGGGGTTACAGCACATCACCCACAGCACGCACAGACAACAAGGGGGATCCAGCCAAGGGAGAATTATTACAGCGGTGCCAGAGAAAGAGAGAGTGTAAAAGAGAGAGATCAAACATGAGTTGAGTGACAGTGTCCAATTTCAATCCACTTCCATTGTAGAATACAGTCCATCACTCCTCCACTGCCCGTGTCAGTTTTTTTTCCCCCCGATTTCTCAGGTGACATTTTGGGGTGTAAAAAGAAGAGAGTGACGATAACGGAAAAGGACGTGAACAAAGTGCCGGGGCAGTTCGCCCACAGGGGGAGGA
>OMLF01012605.1:56735-81950 GCA_900302615.1 Holocentrus rufus | reverse complement strand
CGGAAAAATACTAAAAGGTCTGCAGCAGATTAATTAATTGTTCACGGGAAGGTGCATACAGGCAAACAGAGCCATGATGAATGGTCTCATTTGTACAATGAGAAAGGACCCGCCCAGCTTGTCTGCCATCCAACTCCAGTCCCCGCTGCAGAAGGCTTATGCAAATACAGACCTCCATTAGCTGTGTTAACAGGTAACTGCTTGGAAGTGACCCCCATTGACCAGCCAGCCACGGCGAGGTGATGGATAGTCCACCAATACCGACTCGGTGTCAGTCAGGGCAGAGGGAGCTGACCTCATCCCTCTGAAAAACGCCCCGCCTCCGTCGCTTTGACTCTCTCTCCCGCTCGCTCGCACACTCTCGCGCATGAAAACAAAAAAGATACGACACGCAACCTGTAACCCGTAGGCAAAACAGACAGGGAAGCCTGATTAAATTATGAAATATTAATGATGACCCCCTTGTGTCTTCCCCTACCCTCCTACAGCCGCGTTTCTGCGGGGCAAATTAGGGCCTCCTATTAGTCCAGGCCGAGTCGCTCTGCACCAGACACAGCCACATTAATAAGGAGAAATTAGACAAATACAGAGAGCTGTTTATTAGGGGAAGACATGCCCCGTGAGACCCCGGTCCATCTGCACCGCCTCCCTGGCAGAATAACGGGACCAGGAGGGTCCACCTGACTAGACAGAGAGAGAGAGAGAGAGAGAGAGAGAGAGAGGCAGACAGGGAGAGGGATGGGGAAAAAAACAGCACAAGAAAAAAGGCATAAGGTAATTGAGAGAGCGAAAGCTACAGCCCCTTCCTTTTATTTTCCGCTAATCACTCCATAATAACCTCTTACAAAAAAGCAATTATAGAGAGAAAGAAAGGTAACTGTGCGGCCAGCTGTGCCAGTGATGACCGCGGCTCCCTGTGGGAGCTCTCTGACAAGAGACATAATCTGCAGCAGAGAAACACCAAGTGACCAGCCAGGTCCTTCATGCTTTAACAACTGGATCTGCTGATTAGAAGTACGGAAAAATGTACTTTTCTCAGAAGATTAGATTCTGGTTATAGAGGCAGAGTGTACTGTCAGTTTAGTTAAGGTTGCGATTTAACAAAGACAGGGCACAGATGAGGAGAGATGGTCTGAGAGAGCTCCAAATCCACCAGCATCTGTCAGCTACTTCCTTGTCTATAGGTGCCACTGCCCCACCATGAGGGGGTGGCAGCTCTGGTGGTGTCGCCAGGGGTCAGATTGACACCTGTGTTGTGAATAATGCATGACCTTGTAAAGGGGCTTCTTCTTCAGTTCTTTCTCTTTTTTTTCCTTTTTAAAGGCCGTCCAGGGAGCTGCCAGGATGAAAATGCTGCAAACGCTGCATAGAGGTCCTAATTAGTGCAACCTCCTATATGCCCGGAGCCCCCACAGCAACAACAGCATACACACCGCAAGAAACAGATATGGAGCATATATCACTGCCTCCGCTAAGAATTGAAGCATTCGGTCAATGGCATTAAAACTGTATATCACACGGCCATGTAGGTAATAAGCTGCGTATGCTCCGGCTCCGGTGAATAATGAAAGATGAAGGTTGCATATAGATCTGCACACAGGCACACAACGCTCATAACGGCACAAAGAAAATAAGAGCACAGCTTACTGCGTATTACTGCTCCACCAAGAATTATTGACACATTTATTCTAAGGAAAAATGTCCCAGTGGTCAACTGCGCCTCCAATTATTTACCCCGTATAACTTTGTCCAATCCTGCCAGACGGAATGGATTTTATATGCCGCCCAAAGCAAATATGACAGTTTGATATCCCCTCATAAATGTTTCTCATCTGATGTGCACACTGCACGAGCACACTGTAAACATTAATGCAAAAGTCAAGCGCTGAGTGCGTCCATGACAAGTGCCGCGCTACCTGAAAACATATAAACCTGCAAATGGGGAGACGACAAACACAGCCGTCACACATTCAACCGGTAAACATTATTTTTCATCTTGTATTTTTTTGAAACACCATCATTTCTCACATAAGGCTGAAATAAAACCTTTATTCGCAACGGTTATGGTGCACATTATCTTATAACAAATGCCAACAATTTGCTTTTGCTGGCATTTCAATGGCAGCATTGTCTCTCTGCAGCATGCATGGGTTAGTCCCCTGTCTCTCCAATAATCTGCCATCTAAAAAAGTCATTTCTCAGTGATAACAACACCGCAATATCTCTCTCATCATCACCCCCTGGCCTTTCTGTACTTCTCACTTCCCTCCCAGCCTGTTCCAGCAGTGGGAGTGGAGGGGGGGCACAGGAAGTGTTTCTCCGTGAGTGATGGGAACATGGCATTGGGCTGCTGTAATCCCTGTCCAGTTCTCCCCTCTGTCCCCGGAGGATTAGTGGAATATGAGCCAGGGCCCAAAAGATGCACATCTACACCCATAACACACAGGCACACACACACACACACACATACACACACACACACATTCCATCTTTCCTCATCTATACCCTTATCACAAGCTTTGACCTTTCACCTCCACTCTGAAGTGAGGCTCTTTATTAGTCTGCCACATCCAATAAAACCTGCTTTATATAAGAGAATGAAACCTCCCCTCCCCTCCTCGTCTTGGAGGATAAAAGCAGAGGTTTGGACAGCTGTATCAGACTCGCTTCAGCTACACCACACACCATCACAACACACACTGATGAGGTAGGGTAACTAGGCAATGACCTGGCCATTGAGCACAGTCGCTCTAACTACCCCGGCTGTAATAAATTCCCTAACACTGACAACATTTTGATACAGTAACTGTCTCTCTGCAGAGTGCATAGTGTAGCCGGAGCGGTGCCTTTACACAACGAAATAATCGCCTATTACTGGGCAGCAGAGTGGTGTAGTGTGTGAATGAAGAAGACCCATGTTGAGACCGCCATGTCAGCAACTAGGGCAAGCAAAAGGAACAGTTCCTTAAAATATACAATAACGTATTACATTATAAGTCAAAGGAACCCAATATAGCCTTCCTTGTAAACACACTACATGCACACACATGTTGAAAGCATTTCCTACATCAAAAGACATTGCTAAGTCGCATTGTTTACATTGGTGTGTGTATTATATCGCCTTCTGTGTTCATGGTGTACTGCAAGAACATGACGGGTAAACAATACAGGACTTAGTGTGCATTACAGTGCCACTATATAGTGGTGTGGTCACAAACTACACTGGGTACCTTTAATATAATAAAGGTGCATTATGTAAAATGATAGGATAGGAATGACATGCAGCAAAGGGCACCTGTTGGAATCGTGTACAATGTACAATGGGTAGAGTAGGCCTACATTTTCTATACCTAGGATCTTTGAGAAAATAGAACAACGCTGAATAAAATCTCACAAAATAAGCCTGTTGTAGAATTTTGGTTGATAATTTTGTCCAGAGCAGGGCTGTAATGATGAGTTATGTTGAGTGACAACACCACTGCATCACTACGAGCAATCACAGACATACAGATGCAAGAAAGATGCATCAGGCAGAATCTAACACAGACGTGAAAAGATGGAGCGTATTACTGGGACTGTTGTTCAGCGGCGAAGTCTCTGTCACACATCAGATCAGTGAGTCTGCCACCTCTGGACAGCTTGGGAGCTTTATAGAGGCTCAGTGTTTCTATTCCAATGAGCACAAATCCACTCACAACAGTTCCTTACACTGCACTTGATCCTCAGCTTTGGCCTCTTACGTGTCTACACGGGTTTTATTCCGCATCATTCACAAACACACATGCACGTACCCTCTCTGTCTCACACATAAACACACAAACACACACACACACACAGACACATGTGTACACACTGATGGATTATATTCCACTTGTCATAATGGAACCTCAGTGAAATGGGAGCAAATGGTCCGGTGTACAGACCATAATACCGCACGGTTAAAGATGAGAAATGGCAGAGCAATCAAACAATATGTTATGATTCATCTGGGGAATGGATCGACAATGATCAAAACGAGCGCGATGCAGGCAGAGCCTTTATCTCCATTATTCCCAGTATTTAGCTGCAGAGCAGCCATTTCTGATTGTGGCGAAGCTGTTCCACTCGATTATATCCACATCTGTGTTTATTATTGGCAGAATATCACAACACAGCTAAACAAATCTGAGACACTTCATCGTAAAATGGCATTTAATGAAATATGCCGGAAAGATGACAGCTGGTGCAACATTTGAAGATCCATGAAGTGAAGTCTTGCGACAAAACACTCTCTACTTGCTATTACACGTGTCATAGATGATGTAGGGTCTCAGCAGCAGGTAGACAGTTTTATTACAGTCTGAAACACAGGAGAGGACAGTCATTTTGTCTTCACCCACCTTAAGATTTTCTGTCAGCGGCACGGTTATTAATGGAGTGACGGACAGCTAAATGAAGACAGTAACTCTTGCTCACACACCTCTAATGAATTATCAGAAATGCTCGAGCGTCGCTGCGAGGCTTTCTGCTGGCTTACTAGGCCACATCACTGGTTACATAAACGGATCCTGAAATCCATAACTTATAGCATTGTCTTGTTGCAGCAGTGGGCTCCCATACTGATGCCAAATGATTTCAAAGAGCAGTGCTGATTACAGGATGAACGTGGTGAGAAAACACAGCAGGAATCGCTCTATCAGTACACAGAAAAACAGCGTAAAGTCATGTTACCACTCACAGGATCTGTGCACTATAGTATTTTCCCATTAAATACTGCCAGGGAGTGAGCTACTAGTCTGTGTTGACCTCCACAGACGTATCAGCTTCCCTCCCCAATCTGCCAGACGTGCTTATTTATTAGTCAACTGTGTCAGACACAAGAGATTTATCCCCTGGAGGGCTGCACACAGCCACATAAGCATCTTCTTTAATTGTGCTTTGGTATAATATCAACTGTGCCAAGGACTTACAGGGGAATTAAGACTTCTCTTTTTTTTAATGGCCAATGGCTGGCAAGCAAACACAAGCACATACACACACACAAACATGCACAAACAAAACTTAAGTGCAGAAGAAGTATAGAAAATAGCATAGCATAAAAGCATAAAAACGCAACATACATTCAAGCAATACAAGTAGTAGTTTTAGAGCATTTTTTATAAAGTGTTAACATAGTAGCACAATATTTCACATTATAGAGCCTGATATATGACATGAATTTTTACCAGAAATGAAAAGTGAGCATTTCCAGAAACAGACCTTGATAATGTAATGGTGTGAAACCACAGAGTTTGTAATGGTGAAATCCCATGTGGCATGAATGAATGTGTTGTGCCATAAGTGTTGCTTGGGGAAATGAGTACTGTGGTGCTGCAGATGCAAATATGTAATTACATGAAGTACGTAGACGAAATCGAAAGGAGACTGCATCATAAATAAACATGCCAAAGCTTAGGGTAAATGCGTAATTTATTCTATTTATGAGTCAATGAAAACTGTGGAAGTAATTAGAAGCATTCTGATCCTCAATACATTTATATTTCATTATGCTACTCACTGCTCACATATCTGTAAACAAACTTTGGAGGGCCTAGGACATAAACTACTGATAATATGATATAAATAATTTCAAATTCCAGTGTATCCTCATTGGATATTTACTTCCTAATTAAAACGCATCAGCTTTCAGAATTGATGAGTACAAATTTTTGCAACAAAGTAGGTCTTCACAATATTTGATTAATTATGCAAAGCAAAATGTATTACAGCACTGTATGTTCACAAAGTTTTTATAGCATATAATGTGCCGGCGTTTCTGATTTAAAGGCTCAATTCATGAACTGACAGCCATCAGAAACAACCATTAGAGTCTGAAATTACAGAAAATATGAAAAATGAATTGCTAAACAAATGAAGGGAGAAGTTCTGACACCCATAATCATATCAAACACAAAATATTCTCTAGATATTCTCTGGTGTGGCATGCTAGATGGCGATACATGAACCACCACAGTCTATGTTTAGATCAAGCTGACGTAACCGACATGTAAAAATTTCCTCAATCCCTTCAAAATTCAAGCGTGGAGCAGCTTTTTGTTGAGGACTGTGACCCTGGCTGCAGAAAAAGGTCATTTCCGAGCTTTGTTGACAAACTTCCCAACCAGTTTCCTGTTTTCATCTGGCTGTATGACATCAATTTCCCAGCACTGTGTATACTACGTAAATTTTGGCCTTATCTTCATACAGGTCATGTCAAATGTCTCCTGAGCAGAGTATTTCAGGTGCTTGATTTAGCTAAAAACAACCCCCACACTGTATTCTACAAAACTAAAGTATAAAATGAATAAATAACCACATAGCACAACATGAACACAGGTGTAAATACAGCACGTTATATGTTTTAAGTGCAAAATACTGCAAGTTTTACCGTAAAAAAACAGACTACATAGCAATCAAATGTCATGATAACTTTAACTGCAAGTGAAAAGGTCAGTGTTCCCCTTCGGTTGTACTTTGCTGCGCTCTAGTCTTTTCGAGCCCAACTTTTCCATCGTAAAAAAAAAAACAAAAAAAAAAACACTCTTTTCTCCCGCCATGTACAATCCACTGAAGACTTGCTTGATGTACCACAAGATGAGTGCCAGGATTAAAAGGACCATCTTGCTGAAGCATAGCTTGAGTAGATGTCTGAATAATGGATGCCAGAAGATCAGCAGCTCCATTGTGCTGAGTGTGACAGCCACAGTCTACCATGTCAAAGGGAGTTTGCTGTGTGAGTGCCGCATTGTAAAAGTTGGAACGATTCAGAGCGATCCAACTGTGTCGGCCTGACAGATTTTAAACAGTGGCACAACAATTTTCCATTTGCTGCCATCTGCAGTTCACAGCATCTCTATTATTTGTGTGTCTGTCTTATTGAAAAACAGCTCAAACACTGTTTTCCATAAGCACATGTGTAACACCGACAATATCCAAATGAAATCAAAGACCATGGTTTATTTTAACAAAATGTGTATTTGCACAGTTACAAACTCGGAACTGTGTTTTGGACCTGATTATGCTTCCATTTCATGCATAATAATTAGTATTATATACTAATTACATCTCTGGGACATGTTCATCTGTGGCCGACTGTCATGCTAATAGGATAATCTAATCTAAAACAGAATTCACATTACTCGTAATCTCATTAAGTAATTTTGGACACTTCAGTGAAAGTAAACTTTAAAAATTCATCCACAAGGCAAGAATCCAAAGAACTCCGCTCTGAGTCATCAAAAACATTCTCTGGAGCTAACTGACAATAATTGGCAAGCTGAATTTATGGGCTCATGCAATATTTGTTGAAGATTTTCCATTTAATTAAGATTTGTTTCATAATACTGCTGCCAGCTTTGCCCTAGTTCCAAAAAAATCACCCAACATATTGTCACAGTATCTACAAGCTCTCTATTCACTTTCGCCACATCAATATATTCACTGTCAGCGAAGTGGTTTCACCAACAGAGTGTTCACATTGCATGTGACTCAGCTGATAAATCATTCTAGTCTGACTGACTGTCGATGATGCAGGAGGCTCCAACTTCATTTGTGTAGTGGTGTTGTGCAGCTGCAAAGTTTTGAACGGGGCAAATGATGGATCTTTTGCTGCTTTGGGATTGCTTTCACAACATTACATTGTATTGAGTCAACATAGCTAGCTGGAAGATGCTAATTAAGTACTGTAGCATGAATCAAAAATGAACAAAAAATTCAGCAAACTCACTTTGCCTTCAGAGCTCACCACTGACCTCAACAGTCTCATTTTTGAGACATCTCCTTCTCCAGTCTTTCAAATAAAGAGAACTCAGCTTCTAATAGCTGTAATACATTTCTAATCCATTTTGCACTTGCCAGGCAGAACCGTTTTCCATAGAACAAAATCACACTGGAAGATAACCAAAGAAGAGTGGATATCCAATTGGCTGTTGATAGTCGATTACCACAAAAGGTTCAGCGGCGGAATTTCGCTCACCTACACATGAAACAAATAGACCTGCATGGTGTCTTGTTGATGATGTTGTTTGCAGTCTGAACATATAGTAATCATTAGGGCATCAAAGTGGCTGCTGATAACCTAAGCTAGGCAGGGTGAAAATTAGCCATGTGAAAATGAGGAGCATCTCAATTATCAAACGGAAACTGGCAAACACTTTTATGGATGAGGAAGCAATTCTAACAGCACCAGAACAACCTGTCAAAAGTGCAGGGAGTTGGTATGGTGTAACCTTAAAAGACAAGGGGCAGAATCAGGACCTAAGGAAGGAAGTAGTTAGTTGCATTTATAACAGAGAGATCAAGGCAATCAAGAGAGTTAAAGTAGCGCTGCCTCATTTTGGAGTGCTGTCTCAGCTTGTGGCCGTGGACATTATGAAATTACAAAAAAGAGCCGAAGCTTCTGGCAGCACCAACTGAGCGCAAACAGTTGAGGGTGAATGTTGTAGCTGACAGGAGGCACCGTTAAAAAGTTTCATTTATGAAGAGTGGATGAAAATAAGCTCATCCGCTCACCCGCCCTGAGGCAAGTTCATTTTTGGAGCGGGCAAGTCCACAATAAGGAGCTCTAGCTCAACTGGCAAGTGAAACTGGGCAGCAGATTCTCAATCCCATCCACAAAAACTACAGCACCATTTAGTAATAGGCAGACTAAGCAGTTTCAAAGTCTTTTAAATGTCTCTTGAATCTAATGTTTTGATATCACATATCCACAAAAAAAAAAAATGGAGCGACATGCCCTTATATTTTGGGTTAAGATGGGGTAAAACAGTGGTGCTGAACCTCATGAGGCATGTATAAGTTCAATTGTTTGAAAATTAATTGGCATTCATTGTTTTTTACTGTATCATAACAAAGCGGTGTGCTCTCCCCTTTGAAACTGCACAGTTCTCCTTCAAGGCTCACAGAAATGTCAGTACCTCTCAGTCAGCTGCATGTATTCTATTCTTTGGTCCCTTATTATTCAAGGGATAAAACTCCAGCTCTTCAGCTCGTAGAAAGAAGTAGCCGGCTTACATGAAAAACAGCAACTACAGCAACTGAGAACACCATCCAAAGACAAAATGTATCCATTTCTGCAAATGCACCACCACCTCTAAAAGAAAGCTTCTGGAAATTACCAAGAAAAAAGAAGAAGGATGTTTGTGGAGAGCTGAAAACAAGTAGGGACTGGCTATGCACAGATAAATTCACTATGCCAAAGTCAAACCCCTTTTTGTGAGGGAGGAAAAATTAGGAATTCAGCATTTTGGGGGAGGTATATTGTAGGCCAGCTAGCTAAGGGTGGGCAGTGTTGGCAAGTATCAGCAGATGTGGGGAAACAGCTAATAATCCTGCAGGAAACAGTGAGCAGAACCTTAAAGCCAGACTTGGTGTTGTGGTCAGAAGTGCAGAGAAGTGTGTATTTTGCGGAGCTCACGGGGCCATGGGAGGATGCAGCAGATGAGGCATATCAAAGAAAAATGAGCTGGCAGTAGAGGTGAAACAGCATAGAAGTCTAGAGTGCACGTTCTGGGGGGGGAGGGGGTGTTGGAGGCCAAAGATTTGTACAAAAGTCAAATTCCACAGTTCTAGGTGAATCACCATTTATGGATAGAGCTTAAAGCAGGAAGTACGTGTGAGGCTGCAGAGCGAGGCGGAGCGCAGCTGCAGCATGTCGACGGGGCCACAGAGTCACAGCTGTTGCATGGATTGTTTGCAGGTGTATTTAGTTTGATGTTGGTCAATATTTTTTTATTAGTTGTTTATTGGTGGTATGTTTGCTGGTGTATTGATTGTTTGTAATATTGAATGTTTGTGCACTTTCTCCGGCAAAGTCCCTGGCTTAGATTTTCCCTGGTCAACCAAGATTCGTCAAGCTGAGCCCATAGTCGACCAGCGGTTGACCAAGAAGCATTTTCCTTTTTAAAATTGAAGTGTTTGTTTTTCAACGCTGCGTTTTTGCCAAGAAAAGCTGGAATCAATCCAGCGCATGATGAAGCACAGCAACGACACAGGGCAGATGCATGAGCCCCAAATGTCTGTAGTGAAATTAAATGCAGTCACATTTTTCAAGCAGTCCAAAAACTGTCCACATAACTTGCTGTGCAGTAGCAGTAACAAATAGGGGCTGCTCATCCACAGCTATAAATTCAGTAATAATCTTCTTTTGTTTGTGTTTTTTTATTGCTTTTGTTTTTTACTTGGAGTGGGGGTACTTTATCTCATTTTTTCAGCACATCCTCTCTTTGCTGCCTCGGTGCAGACATCTTAGGAGTTGGCCTATTATCTGTGAATACTTTTACTCCTTCAAATGTTTTTTTCTTCAAGTGCCTGATTAAATTACTAGCATTGTAATTAGCTCTGCTGCTGTCACCGTTCCAAACACTTGTACTGCACACAGTACAATTTAACCGTTGTTTAACTGCTTTCACAAAAGTAATTCACAATTGTGCAGATGTCCCTGCTGCCTTCAAACAGAGCGCTGCACTGCCATAAATGTAGGACAATGGTTGTTTATAACAAATACTCCTTATGTCAATATGTATGAATAAAAAGGGAATGACATAAATGTTGTATGTAGTATGTAATATGTCTGGTGCTATACTGGTTTGTCCGTCTGACTGATACTGAATTTTTGGAGCAGATACCAATATCAATATTTGGGAGTAAAATATTTCTAATAACAATATACTGGTTGATATTTTTATATAATAAAAAAATTCTAGCCAGGAATCTTCAAATTTGGTGATCTAACGACAGTAATAAAGGAGTGTTTGTGTATATTTGAACAATAAATTTCTTAACATCTTAACACAATCTCCACCACCATCTGTTCAGCAGTACTTCACTACTCTGCCAACTCACTGCTGTACAAAGTATTATAAACAATGGAGTCTGCTCAAAAAACTTTCTAGTGACAACACTAAAGTGCTTTTTACTGCAATATGTACCTACATGTCAGTCAAGACATATGCCGAAATCAATATATCTATTATGAACCAATATTGGCTGATAATATCAGCCAGGCGATATACTGGGAGGACTGTGATGGTAATATTGTGTCATGACAGATTCCTGACCCTTCTCTGCAACCTCTGTATCCAAATCCAGACCTCCATCCCTTATCCTAACTACTGTCCATTTCAGGGTCAAGGCCCCCCCACCCCCCAAACACACATACAGACATAGTTCTGTCTCTTTCTGCTGACACAGCTGTATTGTTGGGCACTCAGGTATATTAAATAGTTGTGGTCTAGCTGTCCTCAATATGCTGAGAGCCCACATGGAGGGGAGTGGCTCCAGGAGGCTGGAACACATCGAGTCTCCTTGAGGTGTCTTGCGTGAAATCCTACTAAACATCGGTGAAAGAAGCCGTCCACTTGAAAATCTCAATGGCATAACCGCCCTCATACACTCAGCCCTGTAATATCTAGATTAGATTTCTAGTGAATGGTGCTTCTTGTCCAGTGATACTGCAGATCTAATATAAGATAGCATGGCCCGATGTCCTCTAACCATGTGTAAGTTTGTGTGTTATTTTTGTGACGTCTAAAATGGGCTTTTATAAGGATGCTCACCCTGGATTATGGCACAAGGGATTATCACGTCACATCCTATATATTGGTGCAGTAAATGCGTAGAGTCCTGACTTCCTTGTCTCTTACTGTGAGAATTGCTCTTTTACACGTTTCTGTATTAGATTATCCAGATCATAGGAACAGCAATATACAGAAGTTGTGATCTGGGATATGTTTTCACTTTAAACGCATGATTGGAACAACTCAGCCTCTGGTCAAACACTGAGATTGTATCCATAACCATGGAAGGCATTTGTCAGCTTCGCTCACATAAATACACCACCTGCATTCCATGGTTTGTCAGCTAATACGTCTCCCCAGGCATTTCCATTTTGCTGCTGTTGTTGTTGTTGCTGGTGCTTTTCCCTGTAAAACTCATTATGGAGAAAAAGAATTAGAGGGAAGTATCTGGGTAAGACACAACAGTGAAGGCACTCAAACAGCTAATTGTAATAACCTGACACAAGTGAGTAATTTTGCTGCCTCAAAACGAGCCCTGAGATTTGAAAGGAGCACTTTAGAGGAATGGATTAGTCTGGAGGCCATTACACACTAAGACATTTAGACAGAAAATGTAGATCCATCTTTCACTGCTTTTGATTTGAATATTGAATGGTCCTCCTTATCGTCTGAGGACAAATATGAGATTATATTTCGGAAGCAAATCAACATACTATTGTGTATCACACAGGGTTTGTTTCAGACTGACGAAAACATACATTATTTATTAAGTAATCATCTTTCATTAATCATAAATGGCATGCCAGTTAACTCAGTAATTACAGGAGAAAATGTGACCATGCAGCTCTCACTTAAAGGAGCAAAAGTAGGTCATATTTTAACTAAAGCCTGATTACATTTCATGTTCCGGTTCCACATGGGCAACGTTGACAAATAGGACTTTGTTTCATCGCTGATACATCAATTGATTGCTTCTGAATGAAAGACTGACTGATTTCGAGTGATATATTATTTAATAAATGTGTTCTATTAATATGCGCTGACATTTTACACTGGTGCATACTCTAAGTTGGAAAATAATGCAGCCTATTTCTGTTTACAATAATGAGGACAGATTTCCTTTTAATTTTTATTTTAAGCTAATGCCCAATTCCAGCCCACTTACACTGTTATATAAGTAATCAAGCCTTCACTTAATACAACATTGCTATCATAGTAACAACAATTCTATTAGGCTTTACACATCAACATCCCCCATGCGTTGGCCATATACAGAGCCAAGTGGGTGATACTGAGGCTGTGACAACCTAAAGAATGAATGGGAGGTGAATAGAGGATTAGCTGATTTTGGGCGATGGTCTCAAATTCCTGTTATTCGTCTTTCCTAAGAAGCTAGTCAGCCACCTGGAAACAAAATTAGTGGCACCTTCATCCCCACCGATTCATTTCTCTAAGAAGAACCAGGGCATATGACTCATTCAGGGAAGGAGGTTACATCATGAATAGGTGCTGCATGAAACAGACCACAAGCTAGGAAAGGCACACTTTCCACTCGGCGTAAGAATAGACCAAACCTTACACCTCCTTAAAGAGGTGAAAAATATAACAATAGAGCAGTGATATCATGCATCAGCAGAATGTGAGAGCACAACTTTTAAAAAAAAAATTCTAATCTGCTTCACTATATGGTTATGGATCTGACACTTGGCTCCTGGCACTGACTCCTGACACGTTGACAGAAAAAGTGAGAGTGTACTTTTCACCTTAAGTTCAGAGGTGAAGAAGATCGGACCGGGAAGCTGATCAGAGCAAAAAAACACTCCTCAGCTCTGCTATTCATCTTGCCATGCTTATGCAGGTATGCTAATGAGTTTCTTGCAGTGTTGCACTCTACCCTGCCTCCCCTATGGGAATCCTTTCTCCCTGCAGCAAAGCCAGGCTGTGCTAATTCTGGAGACATCCAGGTCTGGGGGCCTGAGCCTTGCCAAGCTCCCACATGGGAGGGGCCAACACAGTACGAGGCTGACAGCAAGACGAACCCCTCCAAGAAAAAAGGAGCATCTGAGCAACCCAAGGGGTTATGTGCTAGGAGCGGGGTCCAATTGTTTTCCTCATTTCCTCAGGCTTGTAAAGCTGATCCACTATCAGCAGCAGGCTGTAATGCCATGAGCATGGCAATGAGCTTGCTTTTCTCGAGCCTTTTGACATTTCTGGCCATGTAATAGCAAGCAAAAAGCTATTAAGCTGGTAATCAATTGATGTATCCGGAGGGAAAAAGCATTCGGAGGACGCAGACATTCTTTAACATGATTGAAAGTTTCTTGTTTGGGGTGCTTACCTGGGTCTTGACAAGCTTTATTTCTTTAGGGACAAAGTGGTCTACGCATTTAAAATCATTCTGAACTGCTTAAATGCAAAGCGGCTCAACATTTAAAAAAAAACAACTAAAAAAACAGCCTATATGCAGAGCTAAAACAGAACACACACGCACTCAACGCTGAATACTGAGAAAGCTATCCAGAACCAACACACGCATTCACTTAGTATCCAATACTTGTGTGAGCTGGCCAATCATTGTTGATAGGCCTGACAGATTATCATCAGAGTGACATCAGCTCCCGGCTCTGACTCATCCATCCCCCCCAGGACAGTCCAGAAACAGACAGTTGTGAGGTGGGAAAGAGGTCATCGCAGATACATCAAACCACATTACATCATCTGACATCCAGATCCTCCTCTTTGTTAGCCGGGCGTCAGAGAGCTCCGGCAATGTTTGGTTTCATTAAAGCATCGGCTGAAAGAGAAGCATGTGGATTGTTAAAGCATCGACAATGTGTGCTTTTTACAATCCGCATACCTCTCCCTCAGATGCCTTGACAACAAAGCCAAAACCAGACAGCACTGCAGAGCATGAGGCGAGGCGAAGGAGAGATAGCGAACTGGAGACAAGAGTGAACCACGAGACAGGAGGAAATCTCGGCGCAAACAATGTTGGCAGCAGCGGTACGAGGCGAACGTTGGGGTCATGCTACGTCCACTGGAGCCCTCACTGTTGTCACTATTATTACATTGTGTAGTTTGGCGGTCCCTAAAGCTAAATGTTCTGTTTTTGCTCCCGACAACGGCCTGCATGTTGGAGCTGCACCGCAGAAGGAACACAAAACTCGTTTCAGTGTATTAAAACTGATGAGTTTCACTTGTAAAACACAGCCTCGGAGTGCAGGAGCTGAAATGAAATTATGTTGTTTATTATTTAATATTAAGTCTTGAGTAGCTTCGTACTGAGTGGGCAAGCTTCAACAAGAAAACAGCCTCTACCAAGTCCAGACAAAACTCTTGTGTTGTGCGTACTGAGAGAAATACATCAGCGTTGTTTACCCGACTGACAACTGAGGCAGAGGATTAGTTTCCTCTCATGTCCCGTAAAGAACGACAGAGCTGGCGAGGAAGTGATGTTGAAATCAAAACAGCAGACTCGTGTGTGGTCAGCTCCACCGTCCCTAAACAACCTCATTTTAATAACCCTGGCCCGCGCTCGTGTGCTGTGATGCCCGGCCACAGAGGCCCTCCGAAGGAAAAAGGCAGAATTTAACTGCTCCCGCTCATTCCACAGATTTTCCAGACAAATAATTTCAGGTTTGTGCCCGCTAGCGCCAACCCTCTGTCCGTCCCGCTTTCTGTGACCTATAATTACATGCCATTCATTTGATTTGTTCATTAGTTCAAGCCTCGGCTGGGTAGAAGCAAAACGGAACCCTCTTATTAGTGGTTCATGACTCCACTCTCTCCATGCTGAGCTCTGGAGCTGGGGTGGAAAAAAAGGCACTGGAGCAGGAGGATAGGGGAGAGCTGGTGGGAAGACCTTTTCCAGCCAAAGAGGATACATCTTTGTGAGGAGGGACAATTTGGCGAGGCGCGGGGTGCGTAAAACACTTTCCATAAAACACAACTTGCGGTGCACAGAGGGCCACCAAGCCTTGGCTGCGAACTGGTAACCAACACGATTCAGATTACAGATAAGTCAAAATTTAAGAAACACAGGAAACCAACTTTTTTTTGGCAAAGAAGCACTGCTAAAAACGTACATTTGTGCGATGAGAAGATTAGAAGTAGTTTCACTCCAGTGTGTTTACTATCTACTGCAGTGTGGTGCTTTGGAGATGATGCAAAGCTCCTTTGATCCACTAAAAATACACTATTTGCAGAAGCATGAACATGCGCAACAGCTAAATAAATACTGGATCCACAGAAGTGAAGCTGCTACCAATCCCCTGGTCATAAAGCACAGAGTGAAAGAATTTTCTCACAAAGACAGTATACTTCTTTAAATCACAAATCTTTCTTGTCCCTGCTCAGTTTGAAAAGAAATTTGTCAAGAATGGTCTTTTTTTTTTGCAGTTTTGGTCTTTCTTAGGTATTAAAACCCTCACCATGTGGATCACCTGTGTAACAACAGAGGAACTGGAGAGGGATATGCACTATGGCATTTTTGCTCCACTGTTTCAGCTGCTAGTCGTTCTCACTCCTGTTTTTCTGTAACCCAGAGATTTGCCAGCAGTGCAACGAAGGCGAGAAGCAAGATGCCCAATTTTAGAAGACCAGGTGGCAGCGTGAGGTGCAACTGCCTCCTCTGCACAATGTTATAATTAATCTCCTCTGTCTATTGGTATTCTCATTATCATTAATGACTGAAATAGGCATAGAGGTTGACATGGGCTGTACTCAATTCTTCTGTCAAGCCAGTTGTCAAACCAAATCTTGCTACTCATAAATATGCATTAACCGGTGCGAGTGAAATATTAAATAATCATTGTTACATTTCGCAGACCCAGCCATGCACGCCCAAACCACAAAGAGAACAACAAATGTTCCCAAGATTCAAAATTCTGCCGGCACTCTCCCTCGCGTGCCGTACGGTTTTTGACCATTTGAATTTGTTGGCGAAGTAACTCAAAGGGAAGCTCGAACAAGAAATGTTCCACGCTCTTTTAATCATAATGGCTAAACTGCTGTATACAGTCAGCATTGTGAGTTTTCAGACCGAACGATTGTTGCAGTGTATCTAAAGCTGCACAGCACAGGGCAGGCCAGAGGAAATGTTGAATGATGTTTGTGTAGTTTCAAGGTTTCCCTCAAAAAATCCACTATAAACAGGAATGCTGACTCTTTCACTTTTTACACTTTTCGCCCATCTCAGAGCATACAGAACAAGTGCAAATTATACACTGACAACCATACATCGGATATGCAAAATAATTCTATAAATAATATATAGTATTATAATATAATACAGAATTAAACAAATAGGCCTGTGAATATCTATTCTCCGTTCTGTGAACCCAAATACACATCTATTCTGGCTCGCTTGGCAACTACACTGTGGTTTTTCAGTTCATTATTCGCCACGTGTCAACATAATAGAACAGGTCACCCCCATGTGTGAGATAAATATTTCAGATGGGGAGAATGAAAGCAAGAAGAAAGGCGCAAGAGCCATAACCACTCTCCACATGACATCAAAAGCCAGGTTCTTTATTCTTTACACACACTGAGATCAGATGAGAGCTGGTTTAACAGACTGTCATACCAACAGGGGAGCATTACACCCCAGCGGTTCCCGTCCACATGAAAAGCAGAGCGCAGCTGAGAGGGGCAAGGGATGAGGTCTTCAAATCACATGCAATCCTTTTCTTCCTCTTCCACGCGCACCCAGCAGCAACAGGTAGGAACATCGCCCCGCCATGTCGGAGGAAAAAGGCTCACGCCGCGTCAGGGTGTCAGCATCCACTCCTCGGCACAATTACTGGATATGCTGCTTTAATTAAAGCTCCCTTTAAGCCCTCCGCACACCCTGACCTTTCACAGTGCAAACACTCATTGTCTGAGCTCAACCCAAAGCCCCTCCGCTGGGACGTAAACAGACATTTTTATGGCGGGGAAAAAGAAAAATGTATGCACATAATGGCATACACTGTTTACAGTACGTGCGAAAGATGTGCCGCAGCCTCCTCTCAGAAACAAGCCTTGGCGGATTTAATCATCTGTAAGAGCGGGAGTTATCGGGAACTTTGGCAATAAACACTTGAGGAGACAAAACACTCTTGATAGGAACCATCATAGCCTATAATCAGGAGGTATGCAAATGATAGAGATGGCTCCCTTGGCACTGCGGTGCCACTCTTCCTCCGGTTCCCAGGGAACTCTCCTGTCAGGGCTCCAGCAGGAGAATGGGAGTGATGGCAGAGAGGGCTGCTGTTTGTTTAACATGTCACTGGAATAGCAGTGTGGAGAGTGAGGGAGCAGATGGAGGAGGAGAGAACGCAGGAAGTCCCTCTAGAGTGGGTATTGTCATCTCAGTCAAACCAATATTCCTAAAAAGCACTCGCGACATGGTGCATGAACACAGGATCGCAAAACACTTACTCGAAATATCAAATGTACGGTGTTTTCCATTTAACGCACAAGTGCACACACCTATAGCTATCAAAGAGTCCTGGCTGGGGTTCAAGAGGTTGACATCATTTCTTTTTCAAAGGAGGAAACCAGTGCAGGCAAAGAATTTAAGTACACACAACTCAGTGTTTTTCTCCCAGTTTCACACAGGGACACAATGTGAACAGATACAAATGAGTCTGTGCCCCTCATCTACGGCATGACACCCTATTTAAGCTTTTTGGCATTCAGTAAGAGGGTGAGGGACAAAGGACCTGAAGCTGTCTTGGGTCATTAAACCACACATTTTCGCCCTTCTTCCAGGAAAAGACAGAGTGTGTTCTGGCACTTGCAGCAGCAGGGGAAAGCTGACAGATTAGACAAGGGTTCCTCTCACAAGCTGGCTACGGGCTTCCAGAGGGTGGGCTGCTCGGCGGTGCATGGGGCGGCGCAGCCCAACCTGTCACTGTTTGACGGGCCAATCCAGAGTTGCGGTCACAGCGAGGCATGATTGATGATAAATATGTACTCACAAAGGATCTAAATGCCAGCACACTCCCGTGATTTAATCTCCATCCCTTCATCAAACATCCAGCCACAGCAGATGGACTGTATATGGCTGTGCAAACCAAAGCTCTCCTTCCCTCAGGCAGACGCCAGAAGGGTGTCAAAGCCGCTATTACAAGTCACTACAGATTGGCCTATCACTGCTTGATATGACAAGGTGTAATAAAGCTCATTGTTCATCCATACACAATATAGCATATTAATAAACACGAATCAATCAAAATCTCTGATTAAAATATCAAGCTAAGATAGAGTTTAAATTTCTGTGCAAATACTTTTCTTGACAAACGGGGGGAATGAAGCCCATTGTCTTGGCTTTTCCCTCTACAATCATCAAGTAGAGGTAATTATCCATGATGGCTGTGATGATGTGTGGCATGGTGCATGAGTACATTTCTGCATTCAAGACAAAAGGCAGGCATGATCAACACTTACCTTGGACCCACAAAAAGTAAAAAAAAAGAAATACTTCTTGGAAAAAAAAAATCTTGCATGCTTGTTTGATGTGAGCAAATAAAATGCAATGCTCAATTCTCCAGTGTCTCACTGAAAAAGGCTTTCCTGTTGGACAAGATTGACCCCTAGTGGTGACTGATGAAAGAAAGGCCTCTGCCCTCTGCTTAATTGCCAACAGTACAGACAACTTAATTCCTGACTACCTTGTTAGAAAGTTAAAACAAAAAGGGTCAGGCTATACACTGACACCAAGTCTGCTGACACAAATTGTAACATCCGAATCTAAGCTGTCAGACACAAAATCCAGGGCACGACTAGATTAAACCCACCATCCCCCAAACAGACCACAAAGAGTTCATTGTACTTGGATAGCATATAAAGAGGAGAAAAGAGAGTGATTTTGGCAGTGATTTCCAATTATAGTTTGGCCTCATTGATCTCAGCGGTTTATGAACTCTCTCCCAAATGAACACTAACAATTATGTATTCCACATTAGACAAACTACAGAGGGACGACTGACAATATTATGGCGTGGAGACTTGTTATGAAAGGGGATATGAGTCAAAGCTGAAATCACCACAAAAGAGAAAATCATAGAGGAGCATCTCAAATAACAAATATAAAGGCAAAACAGGCAAATGTTAATAAATACAGTAAACTACAGAGATAATTAAGTGCAAGTGCTAGAATGTCTTTGAAGCGTCAGTTAAAAGTATAAGAGTAGATTTGTTATTGGCATATTTTTTCAATCATGAATCAAAGTGCTTCAGTAATAATTTACAATTTATTGACCGAAAAATGTGACAAGACCCGCAAATATTGCTTTAGCGTTGTTGTTTTGACTGTTGCCATGTAGCCCGTCCTAATCCAGGTTTGCAGCATAGGTCAACGCTGCTGTAAAAATATTAGCTGTGTGGTATAAAGTGACTTTGATCTGAATGCTCAATGCAATGACACATTTGGTAGAAGGAAACCTACCTGAATATCCGAGGATACATGACCTTAGATCAAAGAGAGAGGGGGCCTTTGATCCATCATTGGCAATGAAGGATTTTCATCAATATCACTCTACCTTATTATCATCCATCTCTCACTGTCTAACACACAAGTATCTCTTGATGCTAAATCATGAAATCGATGCTGTTCCATCTCTGAGAGGAATCAGTCTCCTAGTGATCTGTGTGCCTGATTAATGTGAAATCCATGGTAGGTTAGTCCACATGGCCCAGACAAGACCAAAGACAAGACCACAGAAAACTTTGTATTTATCATCATCCAGAAGAATGCCAAGGGTGAGAAAAAAAATTCAGAAGAAAGAAGGAATTTGGAAGATGAAAAAATAATGGAACGCTGACGGGCACATCCAAAAAGTCCAAGGCATACCCACCATAGAATTAAAAAGCCTTTATTCACATGGCTGAAAGCAGTGTAAAAACACACAGCTTTTTGGGCTACAGCCAAAGCACGGCGGCTTCACGAGCCTTGTGCAGTCCAACAGTGTCAGGCGGTCACATTATTACACTTTGGAAATGTATTAACATGACCGCTTCTTAAGTGTTTTTGAACTGCTTTCATTCATGTGAAGGAAGGATTTTTAATTCGATGGTGAGTGTGCCTTGGACTTTCTGGGTGTGCCCTTCAGCATTTCATTGTTTGTTTTTTTCCGTCTCTGACCTTGTATCCAAAGAGCATCTACTAAATTAACCGAAGTGAAGAAAAGAGCTGTATTTTAAGTGTTTGTTTTTTTCTTTTTCTTTTTCTGTCTGGAGTATAGAGTTCAAAATAAGCCATCCACTACTTGTAGATATTCACTTTTATATTATATATTGCATCCTCTACAGACATGCTGAGTAATTAATTTAAAATTAGTGCTGGGTGATATGGCTGAATATATTATTACGATTTAACAGTAAAATCAGGCAATAACAATTATTATCACAATATAAATAAAACCACAATTTCTGTAAAGTTTAAAGGGTTAATTTTGATAGCACTCTCTCATTTACAGTAAAACACTTATGTATTGCCAGAATAAAATTGTAATAAATAAATAAATAGAAATAAATATAAAAACTGAAGACATGTGAGAGTGAAATCACTTGAGTCTTATTTTTCAACGCCATAAACACATTTAATTAACAATAATGAAATGAAGCAGCAAAAGGCTGTTCTTCCACGTATTCCTATATGACTGAAACGCAGCAGGCATCCAGTCAAGTCACCAAGGAAGTGCATGAACGCCACTAAAAAGTATCAAATGGACGATTATAACTGAAATGTTGTGATAACTGTTGCAGTGCAGCCATTTCATTTTATGTTACCTGCAGTGTGATTGTGTTGACAGGACGTGTTTTAATTGCTTTGTGGGTTCAGCTGTTGGAGAATGTGTTTGCTGGGTGTGTGTGTGTGTGTGTGTGTGTGTGGGTGGGTGTGTGTGTATCAGAGAGCAGCATTATGGGCTCAGTGAAGCCAAGTCAGACCCTACAGAGACAAATTCTGAACACATATAATCATCATGATAGCAAAAAGTAATAAGATGTGACCCAGGCTGAAAATAACAGAAATTACCTGTTAAGGCTGAGACCAACTCTGCTATGGTCATGATCAAAAGTTATTAAACTGGTTTTATTTCAAAATCAAGGAAAATTTAACTGAGGCAATTACTGATATCGTCTTGTCACCCAGCACTACTTCAAGTAATGATTTTTTAAACAGAATTATGGTATTTTGAAAATGGCTTCTCCAATTTATTCTGTGAGGCTAGGTACTGAGAGTTATAACTCACTTTGGCCATGATGTGAACATCAAAGCCCCTCCAAATTAGAATTCTGCATGAGATGTCAAGTTCCTGGCACTGATTCTACACTGAGGCTTTAGAAAAAATCAACATTTTCTGCAGAAGACAAAATGTTATTGAGCCCAGCTGGACTGAAAAATCTGAACCATTTCCCTCTTTAGCTGTGTTGTTGCTTTGCTGCAACATAGACCATAACATATGGTCTGCAACATCTGTAAGGTAAGGCTGCCGAGGAGCTCTTACCTTAGGCCACTTGGGATTAAGGGTGCGGGCTTTTGCAGCGTCGTCCAGGGCAGCCTGGTGATGTCCCAGTTTGAGAAGGGCTGCTGAACGGTTGCTATAGAGGATGCAGTTCTGTGGGTCGGCCTGCAAGGCGTCGCTGTACAAATGAACGGCCGCCTGGAAGTCACCGCGCTGACATGCCTCGTTGCTCTGCTGTACTTTCTCCATGAACTCTGCTTTGCTGAGGCCACATCTGACCCCTTCGTCTCCAGGTACACGCCGGATAGGTCTTCCAACCGTCCGAGAACCAAAGATCGAAAACTGGAGGAACGAAAAGAGAGGTGTGAAGGAGGATTATAAGATTGATTGAACCATATGGCATCATGTCACCAAGACATGAATGATGAATAAACAGCAGAACAAAACTACCTCTATTGATAGCTATCACTAAGACACCTTGCGATTAGGTACTCAACCCTCAGATGCCCATATGGAACAACTCAGTAGCCACTAGTGGAAAACTGTGGGTACAATATACAACGGTTTGTAATTGTGTTAATGTAATACAGCATACTGCTGCAAAAGTGCGTTCATATCAGCAAACATCCGCTGGAAAAACATTAAAACAAAAATTATGTGGAAATAAAAGTAGAGGAAAAAAACCCATGGATGATAAAATCTAAGTAATTTGATTTTTTTTTTTAAATTGGATTAAGGTTCTGTCTCTAGCAACTCCAATTTGGACAATGTCAAAAACTGCAGAGTTAAAGATCAGCATACTTTGAGCTATTCAGCTCACAAAGATGCCCACTGGAAAGAGCTGGTCGGACTTTGTGAATTATTTAAAAAGAAAACGGCTTGAGACATAATGAACAAAACATGCAACTTTTTGGGCCACAAGCTAAAAAATAAGGGTTCTAAAATATTCAAGTCATGAGGAATTGTTCTGCTTGTAACCATTTCTATGTGAAGAAAGATTTTGGACAAGAAGTGTGTAAAGGTTAATAAGGCTAAAAGATTCTTGAAAGTACTCTTCACAGTCTTTTTTGATACACTTGTGTCAGAGAGACCTGCACATGTGATCTGCACATGTGATATGGTTTCACTTTCATTTAAAGCCCAATCTGGGACAATTTAGTAATCTCAGTTGTGTCTGTAAAAGATTAGATTCTTGAAGGTCTGGAATTGGATATGGAACATGAGGTTCTGAATCTTTCACATCCTGTTAGTTCAAAATACAACCCATCTCTATTCTGATGGTTGCTACCAAACACACAAACCTTTCACAACTTCAAAACACGCTGACATTTAGTTACTAGATTATATCAGCCCTTTCTGTAAGAGCTTATCTGGTCAATCTGAAAACCAAACCATGTCCTCAATCCTGTGCTCTCTTTGACAGCGCCTCATGTTTATGTCCGTAATAAAATTAAAGGCTGAGACTTAGTTATTTACTGGCAATCTGTCCAAGGTGTGTTCCTGCCATCTGCCCAACGCATGCAGGGATGGGCTCTGGCCCTCTGAGATCCTGAACAGGAACAAGCTGGAATAGAAAATGACTGGATGGATGGATGGATGGATGTTATTTGAAATGATTTTAATGTAAGTGACAGAACAATCAAATGGTATAACTTATTTTTTTTCAAAACCCTGTTAGCTATCCATAGTAGTATTACATCTGTCTCCAGTGTTACTTCATCAAGTATCTCATGACTGAATTTTTTAATACAAATCAAGAAAGATGCAGGTTTCAAATCCAGAAACTGGAGTCATATTGAAATGTAAGACTCCACAGTTGTTAAGTATAAAAGGTAAATTAATATCCACGAAGAAGAGCACTTCATATGACTGTCTTATTTTCTTTTGTACAGTGGATTAGACATAATTTAAAGACATGCTTTGGACCAGAGACTTTAAATACTTTAAATAAGTCTGCAGCCCTAAAACTGGTGAAAGAGTTCTGCATGGTATTGATAGGGATTCTGCAAGCCTAACAATGTAGACCTGCCTTACAGTAAGACCAGCTGCATTGAGGAGGGATGTGATCTATTATTTCTCCCATTCATAGTCCATTCCACACAGAGATTATGCTTTATAACTAATTGGCTGGAAAACCAACTGAATACAAGACCAATTATTATCATATTACTGACTGAGGCATCAACTGGCGCAATTAAAGCAGCTTTTCAGAAGGCTACTCTCAATCAGAGGTACCGCATTACTAGTCTCTACCTTTTTATTTAGAGGGCAAATCCCTCTGAACAGGGATGCTTTGCTGAGTGTTACTGAATCATGAAATTAATCTGGGGCTGTGTGTTTTTGGGGCCAGCTTCCATTATACCTCTTTCTCACCACACCTCCTCAGAGTGAATTCTGGGATAGGGCAGGCTTGGTAATTACTTCCAGAGGCCGAGGGAGTAGAAGGAGCAGACATGAGGGCTTTGGGCATCAAGCAGAGTCAACATAAAGCTGCAGTGCTGTACCAATCACTTGTTTGCTTACACCCTTTTACCTGCATCTCCCCCAACATCTCCTTATTCTTCTGTGAATGATAATCAACCTGAACAGATAGCTTTCTTGTTTCAGTTTATCTTGATTTACAATCGTTCCAGACTATTATACCTGGAATAAACGCAACTACTCAAACTGTTTAAAACACTAATACGACTGAACTAACCCATGATCAACTAATGGGACGTCCTGTGTTGGAGGTGGGTGGTCTTCTTGTTTTTGAAGCATGTGCTTATTGTTGAATGTGTGTTGCTGTTGCTATAAGGCCATATAGGGAGCCAAACCACCTCTCAGAAAGAGACGAATAGCCTCACGTCCACACCTGGATCATGCAATTAACTGCATTTTCGCATGATTACTCACTCCCAACGAAATGTCAGGAGAAGCATCTCCTGATCTGAGCGGATTTCCAGACACAGCACACCTTCAGCCAGAGAGGAGGACCCAATCAGGGTGATTTTAGAGAAAAGGTTCACTGTGTGCTGTCTTGTCTAGCACAAAATACTGTAGGGCTTGACTATGTGGGCACTGGGCAGGAAGGGTGGAGAGTGAAGGAGATAATAAGAGCCTAGACCAATCGGGCTCCCTGTAGACCAATAAAGAAAACACCCTACCAGCTTAATCATAAGGACAGAGAGAGAGAGAGAGAGAGAGAGAGAGAGAGAGAGAGAGAGAGAGAGAGAGAGAGAGAGAGA
>OMLF01012605.1:20053-56715 GCA_900302615.1 Holocentrus rufus | reverse complement strand
GACTCATCACCCCAAAGGCAGATATCTATATATACACACACACTCAAGCTTCTGTTTGGAAGTTATGTGGATTTTTTTATGGCAATACACACAACACTGCAGACGTGTTATCGCCCTGTATAGCATCTTGGCACTGCAAGCTCTTCTATTCATGCAACAGCAAAATAACATCAGTGGGATAGCGGTTTTGTAGTATGATCTTCAACAGTGACCTCTAATCACATACTATCGCCTATTCTTTGGGCCAACAGAGCCTTCACTAGTGTGCGGCTACTGTATGCATGACTGGAAAATCGATAGAGAGTTTTTACGAGGTTTTCGCAGGAATGGTCATTTGGTATTTCCTGTCCAGGACGCAGAGTATAACGTGTTATTTAGGGGGTTATAAAATGTTAACAACTACGGTAAACGGCAGCACGCGCGTTTGCTTGCAAATGAGTTGATCTGACGTCTATTTACCTTTTCTTTCAGAGTCGCTTGCTTCTCCATCCTGTCTGACTGCTTTGGCTTCTGCAACGGGTTATCGCTCTCATCCCATCACAGTCCTCGTTGAATTATAAACGCACAGCCAGGACTGTTTATGCATCGAGAGGTGTTCAAAAATTCATCCAAAATGTGAACGCCGCAGTGCGAGTGTCGACGAACTGGGAGAGAAATCCGCAAAAACTGAGTTCCTTGGCGTTCAGAAGAAACTTTTCTCAAGGAAAGTGCGCCATGTTGTCAAATCTTTTCCTTTTTTTTCTTGCCCTTTTTCCCCTGTTGCCATAGCGGATTTCTTGTGCACTGTGCGGTGGGAGGCTTGGTTTGACTGGCGAGGTCTGTGGGAGCTAAGTTAGGGAAAAGGAGAGAGGAATTAAGGGATTTAAGGCACTTTTCTGCTTTTTATTTACATTTATAAAATGTGACACTACCTAAGTATGCTTTCAAACGGAAAGACCACGTCTTGGTTGGTGACTGGTTTGGATTTGTATAACTGAAATAGCCTATTTAAATTGTGTAGTTAGCTTATAATTAGCTTACCTAATTTTATTAGCTTTCTCGTGGAGTCTTTCTAGTATTAGCACGACTTTTTCTACCGTTTAAACCTTTTCAACATATAAATGACTTTTATTCTAAGCTTACCATGATGCATACATGAATTTATATTAACTTGAAAAAGAAACTGCATCCGCAAGGTGGGTGAGGTGAGTTAAATGCAAAAGGGTTAAGTGTAAAATGAGATCCATCAGGCTCTACAGACGTTGTTTACTAATGGGCACTAGAGGGCGCTGTGCATAAGGTGTTTCCCATAGATATAAAACTATATCTATGGTGTTTCCCCTGACTATCACTGGACAGGACGTCCTAATTTGCCTGAGGAAATGTGGTTCAAGTATATGTATCTGTTGGTTCCCACCCTCTGCACATTATGCAAACGCTTGCGTGTTATCCAGATGATCATTAAATAAATAAATAAATAAATAAATAAATAGGAGGCAAATGGCGAATTTACGTGTGCCTAGATTTGGATGCCTAGGCTATTTGTATTCAGTACTGTAGTATGGGAACAGCATGTGTTGATGTTATAGCCTATTCACTGCCAAAGTGTTGCTAACTACAGTACAGCATACACGGATATTGTTTTAGTACTTTTTCAGTAGACACTGTTTTCCCTTTTTCCTATTTCCATTCAGAGAGGCAAGAGCATTTTGGTTAACATTTGACTTGACATTCAAAACAGTAACGCGCTATTGTACCATAGACCTGCTGAGGTTCAGATGGCCTGTCAGAAATGCAATTGTGAGGATGAAAATTATTATGTGCAGCGTGATGGTACTGAAGCCTTTTTGCACCTGCAAAAGAATAATCATCCAGCAGTAAAAGCTGAGCCTGCGCACAGATAAAGCTTATTGAGGAGAAAATGTAAAAAGTAGAATCTGACTGCATCCTGCCAAACAATAAAAACTGCAGGATTACCAGGAGCTGTCAAACCTGTCTGTCCTTCACTACCAACTCTTAGATCTGCCTGCAGCAACGCAGGCTACTGTATTCAGGACTGCTGGTGATGATGATTATGGTCACGTCTGCATATATTTGTACATTTTTTGAGATAATGACTCACAGTTTGAATTGAGTTACATAACATGTGGATAGCCCATAATATTTTAGTGGAAAGCCACACACGGTCAGGTGTTATCCATTCAATGACAACTATTCATGTATTTTTCTGTGTATTATTGGCTGTTGATCAGTAAAAAACAGGGTTAGGGTATGTTTTGCAGTTGTTCTCTTAATGCAGTCTGATTTTTGCATTGCTTTGACTAATTTAGTCATTTTATTTTATTTTTTCCAAATAGATAGTCACACAAGCTTTTTCGTGCAGCAGACTGATTTTACTGTACCACTTCTGAATTGTTTGCATATTCACTAAGACCTATAGGTCTGTAATGGTAAGTAGTTCAGACGTCTTTCTTTAATTTTAGGTCCGGATCCGGATCAGTCAGGTTTGAGCCGTGTGACATTTTGCTGCAGCTCGCGGTGTCCCAGAGGCAGAGAGCCCGCTTTTGGTATTGGGGGATTGGAGCCAAAATAGTATAGCGACTCTTTTGGTAATGCCAGCAGTGACTGCATCTCCTTTAGAGGGGAGAAGTGCAGGCAGGGGACGGCGTGTAAAATTGTCATTGAGTATAGGTTTTCTAAGGAGGGAAGATAAGGATAGATAAATTCATAACTGAAAAAAGTGAAAATAAGTTTGCACGAAAACGGGTGTTATCTCCTTGAGACAGAATAGATTTAAATGTGGATTCCGTGAAACCGTGAAATGGAAAGTCGGCCGGTTCTCTTCCCATTCCCAGAGAGAAATAGACTACCAGCCATATCAGTGTACACAATATGACTACTCTAGCCTAAATCAGACTCTGACCCATCTTACACAAACTTGTTGCCAAAGAAAATGGGGTGAAATCTCTTATTCCGTGGAATCTCATTCATCGTGAACCTGCCTCATCTCATCCCCCAGTCACTGCATGGGAGTGGTCTGCTCAACGCTGATTGGTCAGCAAGTGGGGGCTCCTCTGCCAAGCCCACCTCAGCATTAGGTATATATGCACTTAGATGTAGTAGGGGCAAAGGAAAAAAAGTTTGGAATCGTTTCCTATCCAACCCAACTTGTCAACTTGTTGTCTTCTCATCTGTTTGAATCAGGTAAGTTAACGCATAAGTGCCGCTCTTGTTATTTTTTAGATAGATAAACGGATAGATAGATAGATAGATAGATAGATCTACAGATAGATAGATAGATAGATCTATAGATAGATAGATAGATAGATAGAGAACTTTATCACCGAAGGGAAATTCTGTAGCAATTCACATAGCCTACATGACAAAACGCACATAACTTTCAAAAACACAGTGGTGTGTGTATCTACATATACCAAAAAAAACTTTATTAAATAACTAGAATAAAACGAGAATAGTATAAAAATATTGTGCAAAATCAGTAAGTAAAAATATAATTTGATCAGTGATCTTTGCCAGTTGATGCATGAAAAAGAGCACTTGATTTTTTTTTATTTTTTGTAATACAGAGAAATTACCACTGAATTAATGAGCTTGATTATTCATCCATTAGATCCATTAGGGTTACTCAGTCACACTTGCAAGTATAATTTTTTGCTTGATGTTTTAAATTTTTCTCAGAGTAACATATGCTCTGCTTCCTGGGGCCATGCCGTTGTACATTATAAGCATATGGGATTTTCTTGTTCCCTTATGCTTTTGTTGTATCTCATAATCACTGACACCAGTCCTTTGCTTGTCTGTTCCACAGCGAGATGAAAACCAAGCGACCTCTTCACGTGGCCACCCCAGTGAGGGAGAGCCTTGCCCTGACTAAAGTAGCAGGGACCTCTGTTTACCTCAAACTGGACTCATCCCAGCCCACAGGATCCTTCAAAATTAGGGGCATTGGGCACCTCTGCAAAACAGTGAGTAACCCCCTCCTGTCCTGGGTTTTATTAGTGAGGTGGAACAGATTACCGACAGTGTGTATTATGTTCTAGCAGGGTGATGGTGTCGCCTGATTCATCTTTGTTTACAAGGGACCCAAACTGCTGAAAGAGAGAGGGTGGTGGTGATGAATGAGGGGCAGAAAAGATTAGCATATTCCTAAAAGAACCAGTGCAGACCAGTTCAAGAAAGTCTGCTCCAGTCTGAACACTGAGTTGCCTTGATTATCTAATGTTTACAGCCCAGATCCTGCAGGGACCAGTGACATCAACATAAGGGGGTCTTGATAGTAATGTGTCTTTGGTTTGTCTTGCAGTGGGCGGAGCGAGGCTGCGAGCGATTCGTCTGCTGTTCAGGTGAGCAGCACTTGAAAGACTACACTTCCAAAACAAATGTATTTGGTGTTGTCGGTGTCCACGTGTGTGTATAATCATCACTGATTCTTCTGGTTTGAACAGGAGGAAATGCTGGAATGGCAGCGGCTTATTCTGCTCGTCAGCTTGGGGTACCCGCCACCATAGTCGTCCCAAGTGTCACCCCCAACCCAACAGTGGAGAGGCTGAAGGACGAGGGTGCCAACGTGATCATCCATGGCAAGGTTAGCTAATTCATCATCTGTTATGGACTGTACTGTGTACAAATATGTGTCTAATTTTGTAAAGCATTTCAGTGAGAAAAACAGTAGTATGATGTCATGCCCCCTTTTCTGTTTCAGGCTCTCAATGAAAGCATTGAATATGGACAACAGCTTGTGGCGAACAACCCTGGCTGGATTTTCATCTCTCCCTTTGATGATCCCCTCATCTGGTGAGAAACAGTGTCAGACCTGCCTGTCATTCACACACCGCTCACAGCACTTTGATAACATTTCTTACACTGCTCCATGCTCTGAGCAGAAGTTCTCGTCACAGTAATCTGTCTCCAGTCAGAAGATAAAGAGGGATGAGTGATAAGACAGATTCCACTCCACTCCGAAGGAAATGAAAGTGTTGTGCAAATCACTGATTTGAACACTGGTGTTATCATGCATTTCCAGAGAAACACATTTCTGTGTTATTGATAACAGTGGCAGGAGCCTCAGTGAGGTGTTATGTCAGACATACATATCTTATCATAGGCATTCCAACTAGTACTAACATTGGAGGTCTGCCAGATAATAACAAAACATCCAACACATTGTTGAACTTGGAAAATATTAGAGAAATTTATTTTGTGGATGTCACAGCAAAACATTCAGTACATCACAAATATGAACTGCATACAGCATGATTAGTAACTGATAACAACACTTCCATTCTAAGGCAAATGCTGCTTTAAAGAAAATATATATATACTACATATAATTCTGTTCTCAGCCTGCACATCTGTCAGAATTAAAACTTCATCCAGGCTGATACTCATCATGTGTGGTTTCCCCTTCCCCGCAGTATAAATGGCTGTTGGTTTTCCAGGAAACTGACTCGGCAGGGTTTTGGTTTGTTTTACAGGGAAGGCCACACGTCTCTGGTGAAGGAGCTGGAGGAAGAACTGAGCGAGAAGCCTGGAGCGATAGTGCTGTCGGTGGGAGGCGGCGGCCTGTTGAACGGAGTGGTGGAGGGACTGCGTCGCGCCAGCTGGGCTGACGTGCCCATTGTAGCCATGGAAACCGTGGGAGCACACAGCCTCAATGCAGCCATGGAGGCTGGTGAGCTGGTCACTCTGCCTGCAATTACCAGGTACAAGACCCACCCACAAACGCAATAACACACATACAATATTATTGTCTTTCAGCCATTCTGTTGTTTATCTCTACTCTGTATGGTGAAGAGAAACCTTTGTTTTCTGCTCTCCAGTATTGCCACAACACTGGGCCTGACGAGGGTGTCTGCACAGACTCTGAAGCTGGTTGGCGAGCACACAGTTTACTCAGAACTAGTCACAGATCAGGAGGCTGTTAAAGCCGTCGAACGCTTTGTTGGTGAGTACGACCTGTGACCTGAACGCCTCTTTACCCAAAGCTGAGCTCTGATAATATTGAATATCGCGATATTTGTGATATTTTTTTCAATATGCATGCACAAAAAACATTTTATTGAAATAAATGAAATAAAATTAAATTAAACAAAATATTTGAACTGTTAGGTGGATATTGGGTTGAGACAAATTACAATAATATTGAATATCGCGATATTTCAGTGACATAATATCCTGATATTTCATTTTGGATATCATCCAAGCGTAACCACAGCATTACTGAGCCTGATCTCGCTTGTCTCTCCTCCGTCTGCAGATGATGAGAAGGTCCTGGTGGAGCCGGCCTGCGGTGCCGCCCTGGCAGCTGTGTACTGTGACATTATCAAAAGGCTGCAGAAGGAGGGCAAGCTGGCACAGCACCTGGGCCCTGTGGTCATCGTGGTGTGCGGCGGCAACAACATCAGCATGGAGCAGCTCGGAAGGCTGAAGAAGCAGCTAGGTGTTATCTAGCCGGACAGATCACCCTGGGACCTGCTGACCTTTTCTTCATCCCTCCATTCCGCCATCAGCTGGATTCTTTCAACTGTAGATCCTGAAATGCATTTTTGAGCGTAAGAACAGGAGACGTGTGGCCCATGGGCCAAATCATTCCAGACTGTGACATTCTCCTGAGCACTGAGACGGGCGAACTGATGGACGATCTGCTGGAGGAATTTTTAAAATAGAGTCTTGTAAAATCTATTGTTATAGTTCTGAAGAGAAATGCTGCTATTCTGGTAGAGGTGCTCTATGAAAAGTTAAACCTCTTGAAATGAAAAAAAAAATACACTGACACATTTGGATTTATTCATGTTTGTATTTAGCATGCTTTGTTGATATAAAAGTTGTTATTTTGTTGTTTTGTACTTTATAAGATGTATTTAAAAATTAATAAATTATATTTCCTCAATGCTGTGCCTCAAGAATCGTATGAAAATGTTCACCATCCTGAGTGCTATTGGGATACAAAGTTCGGGATACTCTCCACTCTGTAGACTCCAGCCACTAAAATTATTAAACCATACAGCACTTCACTAATGTAGTGAAGGGTTCATAAAATTTAAGCCAGGCACTTTTGGCTAATAGTTCTTAACAAATACAAGAGCATTTTTGTCGTACAGTAGGACTTCTGGCTATTTGCCTCCTGCTTTCCCAATGCGATTCATGAACATACCATGTTCAGTCAGGTCAGTCATGACTCTGTATATCAAACCCTCTAGGAGCCAAACATCCTCACGATTACTTTTTTAAAAAGTCCATGAACCGCACGTTCCAAAATATCAGAATATTCACTTAGACAAATATTACATATAGAGTAATAACCTTGGTACTCCAAAGGTTATTTGGATTGTCAGCTTAGAGCTTATCTAAAAAGTCTTCATTTATACGATTAAAATATCTATTTGCTTAAAGGAGCTAGTGATGTAACTCATTTGTTCCCTACTCCTCAAATAGTTCTTGGTAAGTATCACATCCATGGGCACTTGTAATCCTTTATGAATTAAATCTTGGGAAGTAAATAAAGTTTTGAAATGTGACCTGGAACAAACCAGTAACTGAGACCACATGACACAGAGGTAATCTTTTCATATAGTGTTATACTTGATGGGTATGTGACGCATGTACTTGACGAGCAGCGTACTTCAGACAGGTCAAACGGCCACACTGCAGTAATATTACCTTTCGGTTGCCTAAGAAGCTGTGTTAATAGGTCAGCCTCGAGTTTCACAGGGACAACAGCGGAAGCGTTATATACTCTTTGAATGTACTGAACTTCCTGTCATTCAATTGGCTGGATTGTCAGGGCTGTGACCTGCTCCGGCTCTTTGATTGGTCTGCAGATCATTAAAACAGGGGTGGAGGGCCCTTGTCCCGGGAAGAGACGAGTCAGCTGTAAGTGAGCAGCAGCTGATTGGTCTGCCCCTTCAAGGCTTCAGGCCGTCAGCATGTTGAGAACATTCCTGGAATTCCTCCGGAGTAACCTTGTACAAAACAGTCTACAGGAAAAACTCATCTAAGGAAAAATAAGTCCAAAATTACTTCATGACATTTATTTCTGGTTAAAAAAAATTCACTTTACCAGAGATTACTACTAAAGTATATAAGGTATATATGTATGTAAGAGAATTGTAGTTTACACTGAGTCTGAGTATTACAGGTCCAAATATGTCATTAGTGATACAAATGCACTAGATCACTGTGAATTTTGCAAAATTAAAGACTTGAATGAAACATATCAGCTGAATTTGCACCTATTATTCATAATTACATACTGGAAAGCAGATCAATTTCTTCAATTTTTTCAGTCTTTTCTGTGGTTAGTGAAATTAAATTTTCAGCATCTTTAGTGTTAAGTGACTCCCCTTTGAGTGTGGCACATAATGGGGCTCAATCTGTCACACGGGGAAAGTGACAGGGTGAGTCAGTGAGGAGTGTAACTGCAATCCGGCTCAAACCGGCCAAGCCCAGCGTTTGCTGCTCTCTGAAGGTATCTGGTTTACTGGCAGCAGTGAGGTAACAGCACATGGGAGCAGGGCCTTACGTAAAAACTGTGTCCAAAACGAGTCAAGAAGATAAATGCCTGCTTCATTCATAATGACCGGCACTCATCCATTGTCTATGTGAACACATGACAGGCAAGACTTATGCAATGTCTGTTCCCTTTCAACACTCCACCCTCTGAATTTTATACAAACAACCCACTATTTGGGGATTTGAAGATAACCTTTGCTGTAACATGCCATATTTTGCCTCATTACAATGTGCATATCAGCAAAATCTCAAAGAAAACTGAGTTCAGAAAGGCATAAATCTAGATTAACATGCAAAAATAAAAAATAAAAGCAGGATAATAAGCAAACAGCATTTGTACATCAAGACATTTCTTTATTGTGACACAGAAATCTCAAACGCCATCTGATTCTTTACATCTGTATAATCCATTTTAGATATGTGTTAAAGTTTCTGATGTGCAGAGGTAAGACAGTAAAAGTTAAGTTAATGCAACCATAAATAATTGTAATAAATATCAAGTAAATGTACAGCACACATTTTCTTATCGCAACACCTCTTTGTATGGATATGTCCTTTTTATGATCTTCTCTACTCCCCCAAAGGAGGAGGTGGGGGAGAGAGAGAGAGAGCGTCCCTGTTAGCAGCGGTTTACCCTTCAAAAGAACAGAACCTAAACCAAACTTGCAAGCAGTTCAACCATCCAGTACATGTCAAATAGCAATCATTGACTTCTGTTTGTGTTCATCAGTTCTATCCAAGTAAAATGGCGATTTTACTCACACAAGAAAACATGTTTCACCATGAGTAGAAGAGATAGAATCCATCTGAGTACAAGACAAAGGTGATAGATTACTGGTAATTTCAAAATTCGTAAAAAATAAAAACCCAACAAACTGGATATCCAACAGACATCACCAAGTTTGCTCATTTTTAGAATCTTTTCATGGAAGAGTAGTGCAAACCAAAAACAAAACTTAAAAGGTGAAGTGAATTAGCAATTAATAAAAACTGCCATCAAACATAACTTAAAAGTCTATTTACATTTTTGTTCTGCTAAGTTTTTACACAGCTAAACATTTGGTTATGGGTAAAACAAACAAAAACAGCAGAATCCTGTTCTTTCATAAAAAGGCAGAATTTAAGATAATCCGCTGTCCCCCAGTTATGTACTGTATATATGTATGCGTGTGTGTGTTTGCGTGTATGTGTGTGTGTTTGTGGACTGTGTATGTTTTGGGCAGCGGAGGGGGGGTAGAGGGGAGGGGGGTTTGTTGCACATTCAGTAGCAGTAGCACACAAGCAGTGTGGGAGAGCAGCTCGAGAGAACGACGTCTCCCTCCCGTTTCACGAAGCAACACAGGTTTCACAAACCTGAAATGCATGAACAGCAGACCCTGCAACCAGCGGGGCTCTCCTGGCATCCAGGCAAAGCTCAAGTCTACCTGACCTACCATGCTGCCACAGCTACTAGGATATTTAAAATCAAAGAGAAATTTCATAAACTAATAGATTAATATGACTTTTTACATGACTTAAATACCCTCTCTTCAGAGACTTGAATAAAATATATTCACTGTTTATATAGGCAGATAAGTTAGTTCGTCCATTAGCAGTTCATTTTTTTCTTTTTTTTTTTTTTCTTTTTTTACAGGCAGTAACTACATTATATCCTATACAGCACTTGTTCACAAGTTCTGCCTGCTGATAGCTGATGTGGTCAGAAATAGGCAGCATTATAGAGTTCCTTTTTCTGATAGTAGGCGCACTTCCTTCCATCTCAAGCATCAGATCCAGACCTCTTCATTCTACAAACCAGACAAATCATTTGGGTTTTTTCCGTCTCACACACAGTCAGCGTCACCCTCTCTAGAAAGAGGTACCTAGAGTAAAGGCATGTTTCAGAGCTTCCCCCACAGACGGGAGTTAGAGGGAGGCAACTAGGTCAAGCATTAGGAGATTAGCAAAACTTGGATGGTTTTTCTTGACGGCAATCCAAAGTTCAGCTATTGCAACTCGGTCTTTTTGCAGAGAACAGTCAAACTGTTTCCTCTGAATATTAAAATAGTAGCACGGAGAGACAGTGCAGCACACGTGAATTGAACTTGCAATTCTTAAAGTGCAGGTCCGACATCGCCCCAGTTGTTAAATTCACAGAACTCGACCTAACCTCGTAACACTCAACCTAGGGAGGCAGTGAGGACCAAAGCCTTTGTAAAAGGTGGGGTGGGGCAAGGTGGGAAGAGAGGTGGAAAAGGCTAACAAAAAGAGTGTGCACTGCACCGTGTCACAGTTGTGCACCTCAATGCCATCCTAAAACTCAGTGCAACCAGAGCAGACACCGTCAACAGTGTCAGGACTAGTGGGGATAATCTCCCGTGAATCCCACCAAAAATACGCATCAAACATTCTCCTGAAATGCGTAACTTTATGTATACTGTGATACAAATGAAGCAAAGGTACGCATGCAAAACATTAATAACCAGCAAAAAATAAATGAAAATCAATCTGTTGTGGTTTCTATGGAGCAGCAGAGCGTAAAGGAGTTGAGCGGGCTGTCTTAGAGGAAGGTCCAGGAGTGTTTGGGTGGAGGCGGGAGAGAAAAGGTTAGGGAGAGGAGAGGGGGACAGATGGGGGGGAGAGTTGGCGTCAAGTCTTGCTAGCCGCTGAGTGGGTCCTCGCGGTAGTGGATAGCGTAACGCAGTTTCTCCAGCATCACATCCAAAGAAGTATACTGGGGCAGCTTCACCATGAACATGCAGGTCTCCACGCGAATGTAGCGCGAGTCTGGCTGACCTGGAGGGCAAAGCAACAGGAGGGTGCGTTAGCATAAACAACATAGTATTGTACTTCTCTTCCAACATGACTGATCTACTGTGCATCAAGTGTTGCAACACAACAAGCTTGTTCTGCTTGTGATAAAACTGTATGTTCGCCTCTCTTATCTCTCTTATCTGAACTAGTGAAGAGTCTGTTTGTACGAGTCTGTGATTGTAAATAGTGAGACATGAAATTAAAATTAGTAGATACAATCCTCACTTCATGATTTAATCAAAATCATCACTATCATGCCTGAAAATTAAACCTCAAATGTTCCAGCAAAGATAGTGGAACCTTTGCAGAAACACACTGCTGATGGTATTTCCATTTCTGTGACAGAGTAACAGGACAGTCCCCCCCCAGTCCTGCTCAATATCTGTCCATAATAAAGCCAAGGTGGACAAAAATAGCAAACAAGATGTTCAAAGTCTGTCTAAGGTTGGGAGACAACATGAGCGGCTATGATAATCGCTATCAGTACTTCCCAGAGTTTCTGCGCTGACAGCACAAAGAGGCAGAGATAGCGGTCCTCGTGTCGCGCAGCTTCACTCAAACGGCGATGGCATAATTATTACCTGCTGCTCCGTCTGGAGGGGCGATCTTCATGGGGTACGGGGGAACGTGGGCGGTATCGGGCCCCCCATCCTTGCAGGGGCAGGTGAAGGGGATGCGCTCCTGGTTGCAGGCGAACTTGATGAACTTGCAGAGCTCCTCCTGAGTGAACATCTCCAGAGCCGTCCAGAAGAACTCGATGTGCTGGTCGGTCTCCATCAGACCCACCTGATACATGGTGTGAGCCTGCAGAGGAAAGAGCAGAATGAACTACACTTAGATAAGATTTATGACTTAACTCTATGAAAATAAGATGGATTTCTAGTAAAACTCCCAGCAAGCCGGCAGTTACGGTCTAAATCCTTCTCTGGATGTAATTCGTACTTAACTCAAGTTGACATTAATTTTGTTCCGTCTGAACAAATTATTTCATGAGGCTACCTGGAGAAATTCTGACTTGAATTCGGAATTCTGGCTCTTAATTATCTACTGCATTTTAAATGAACTCTGGCAGCCTGGGATAACTGTATTCCAGTCTGGATCAATGTCTGGTGTTTGACAAACTTGCTGCCTTGGGCACCCAGCATCTGGACTGCCTGGGCCACATGATATAACCAGTGGTGGGGTAGAGCAGCATCACTTTTTAAATGCTCCCCATGGGAAAAATAGGCCATCGCACAAGTAATAGGATTCAGCAATGGGAAAAAAATAATATGTGCACACAAATAGAGTGTGAAATAAACAAAAGGAAGAGACAGTGTATTCCAGCAGTTTGGTGTAAAGAAAAACAGAAAAATACACATAATAAAGGAAAAGTGCAAGAACTGCTGGCATAAAAATGATATGGACCCATTTGAAGAAAGTTTTGCCATTTGTGCTGTGCTGTGGGTGATGCTGGGTCGCATATTTGTATGGCTGGGTGCCTTGATTATGGTAGTTTCTTTAAATATTTTACTGTCAACATGACTGAGCGAAATTGCCAATGTGCATGAGCAAAAACAAATAACTGACCTGCCCTGATAACGCACCATCTGGAGAAAGCTAGTGAAGGATATTTCTTTGCCAATTATGCAATTATTATTACCTACTGTTTGGTTCTGACTGGCCCAGTGGAAGACAGCATCATTTGTAGGAGACAACATGTCGCCTTAAAATGTAGCAAATCTGATTCCAAAAGGCAATTTGGAATGCAAGTAAGCATTACCTTGAGGAACTCCAGACTGATCTGGTAAAACAGATTCCAACAAGTAATTTCAGATGCAAGAATGTATTACCTTGAGGAATTCCAGATTGATGTAAGGCAAGCCGCAGGTGCGCAGCTCCACCTCTAGGGGGCTGAGCATGGTGAGCAGCTGCAGGGGGATGATGGAGCCCAGCCCTGCGCGCACTGCCGTCATACACTCCACGTTTTGCAGCTCCCTCAGACGAAGGCTCCGCACTGCCCGTGCATACACATCCTTATTCTCCCAGCTAAAGACACACACACACACACCCAAGCACACAACACATCAGCCACGTCAGAAAAGGATGAAGAGATCAGACCTTAATGAGCTGGCTTTTGTAGATTAGTGCCGTGATTAGGCATTGATCATGGCAAGAAATACGGCACTTAACAGCAGTCTACAGACGTGTAAACAAGACAAAGTTGGCAGTACCTGACAGTCAAGCTGCGGCCTCCCTGACACAGCTCCACCTCCTCTCCGGTCATGGTGACGTAGATGAAGGTGCAGCAGGGTCGGCTGGGGGAGTCGGGGCTCTCTCCCGAGTGGTGCTGGGAGGAGATCTCAGCACACAGGGCCTCCAGCTCCGCCTCGTCACTCACCTGGAGGGTCAGAGAGCACGGGTGAAGATGGGGCCATCAAAAAACAGTACCAAAGTAACTGATGCAGATGGAATTGTTCAGGAGCAGTATGAAAAGCCTTGTACATGTTAGAGAGGGCAGAACACCAACAAGCATCTTGACGGTGATAACATGACTGCAGGAGTAAGGCACATGGGATCTACAACACCAGTCCCTTACATTTTCAAACTTCTTGACGTAGTTGTAGGTGAGCAAGTCGGCCTCCTGCAGGTCCTGCTCTGGGTCCAGCGGCTCGCCCACCAGGCCTTTCCAAAAGGAGCCCAGCAGGTCCAAAGGAAGCGGCACGTCTGCCCGAATGGCAATGCCCAGCAGCTGGCCAAAGAAGTGCAACAGCTGTTCCTCTGCATAGCTGATAGGACAGGGCGTCAGGATGTACTTCCCCTGAGGAACACACAGAACAGATAAGTGATTCAAATTATGTCATCGGGTATTAACAAGCTGCGTTCAGCCAGAACAGATTTTAAGAGATTCTACTCCAGGGATGGGAATTCTGAGTCATTTCACTGATATTTAAACAACAGCTATGAAACCAGAGATTTGAGAACCAGAAATACACTGAGACAGGCGTATGTGAGAGCTATATTTCAGATGTTATCAGGGAACTTAACTGCAGCCAATATGCTCATTTTTTGTGCCTGTAATCCTCTAGCCTTTAATGAAATTCAGGAATCATTTAAATCTCTCACCTGCAACAAAGCTTAGTGACAATATGTCAAGCAATCAATATTTGCTGGAAGGTGCTCCATTAACAAAAGGCAGGATTACATCTATAGCTAGCCAGAATCAATACCCTATTGTTTATATTTTTGTTCATATAAGGTCATTTGTATTTGCAGAATGAGGTCGCATTTCCCTCTAGCTGCCTTTGTATGATATGACAATCTAATGGCCCTCAAACAATTTTTTTACAGTGTTTCATGGAGTTGTGTGTGGAGATAATTATGATTCTGAGAGTCAGGTTCTCAGAGGCAGGTCTACATTTATAAATTATATTTTTAGCAAGGTGAACAGGACCAGAGAATGAATTTTTATTGCATGTATTAATTTGGATAATTTTACATCTGTGGGCTGGGGGGCACAGGAGTTCAATAGAGAGGAAACAGGCTCTAGGACAAATCGCTTGAGCCATTTATTAATCTAATCATGTTTACAGACTAACTAAGTGGTAGACATCCAGTGAAGTATAAGAAATGAATATCAGAAATACGCCATAACAATCAGTCAGAATCCGAAAAAAGACTCTACCTTGTTCCGGTTGGCTGCAGCGCTGGGGCAGGGCAGCAGCAGGGAGAGAGCAGAGCTCTGTAACTCCTTACACACTTGCCATAGGAAGTGTCTGAAGGAGCCACCTGGGGAGACACACAGGCAGTTCATTAGAATGCTTCCTAGAGTGTGGCATGAAAAATAAAAAACTAACAGGGAGAAGAGTGGGAGAGCAGACAGAGACATAAAGGAAAGATCCTAACTGGTGCCATGGACTTCTTCTCCAGTGAAGCGGATGTTGAAGGCATAGGTGGGGTCTCCTCCGCTGGCCAGTTTCACACAAAGCTGGGATGACGGCACACAAGACAGCTGGCGAGCTGCCTGGCAGAAATATGTATTCTCTGACGATCTGATTTCCCCTGTGGGACACATGCCAGAGACACATGTCAAAATATATTGTCAAGTCTGAGCACAAATGACATGTAATGAGCAACAGAAAAAAAGCGAAAGTGAAGGGAACGCTTACCTCCTACAATCTCCAGAGGATCCAGTGTAATCTCTGGGGCAGCGTGGTCAGCTGTCCGCTGTACCGTGGCATTCAGTACTCTGTTCATTACAGTGACCTTGGTGTCATAGAAGACTAGTCCTGTAACAAATAGGGAGAGAAGAGGTGGTGAAAATGAAAAGAACAAGATTGGATCAGATTCACTCTGTTTTGATCCAGTTCAGACTTCCTTAAACCATACATGGATGTTTATGAAGGAGGGTTTCCTAAATAGGTCAATGCACTGATACAGCAATATCAGGATTCCAACTTGACCCACAAAGACAGCAGGCTTTGGCCCCCTGACCTCCTAGATCTGCGCTGAGATGCCGAATCCTTGCTCACCTTTAGCCTCACATAAAAGCGCTGCAATGCTGTTCTGATAGGTGTGTGTTTGTCTCAGCTCTACTAAAGGCAGGAAGAAACTCTCCAGGGTGTTGTTGAGGGACTGCAGCAGAGCAAAGCGCAAACGCAGGCTCTCCACAGGCACATCTACAGAAAAAAAAAAGAAAAAAAAAAACATCATGATGAGTAAACAAGTGTGTCGACGTGTACTCCACAGGCAGTGAGAGCAATTGAGCGTAAAATCTTACTGAGCAGGCAGGCCACACGTGGATCAGCAGTATCACTTGGGTCCAGGTAGACTTCATGGGGATGCAGTCTGGCTGGTGTGATAGCCAGGTGACGACACAACCTGTTGATGTACTGGACCAACGCCACGTCCATCTCCAAAGTCCACCTTCTACAGGCCTTCTGGGCATGACGGGTGTCTATACAGGTGCACCTAGTAAAAAGGAAATATTGCTCTCATAAAAAACAGTTGCAGTTTTCAAATAAGTGGGGGAGTTGGAGCGATGCTCAAACTAGGGATACTGTCACGCTTTAAATCAGCCAGAGAAATTCAGATCAACGCCGAGAAACTGTCCTAAGTGCAGAATTAGGCTGGCCTGATGTTTTATCCAATGACATGAGAGGTGAGGAAATCGGGTACTGAGCAGCACATGGCTCCTAAAACAGCAAAGGAACAAGTGCATATTGTAAAAATCAGCATGTAAATCAACCTCAGAGTGATCCAGCCGACTGTATTTATCTGGGAGGATACTGCAAAATATGGGCCAATTACCACACACTCAAGAATGCAGCTTTAAGATTCAATTCTGCACTTATAAAGTTGCACAATTAGTCACAATAATTTCAATGCTTTGATACTTCAACACTTGCAAAATAAAGGTTATGTCATTTAGTGAATCTTGTGTACCATATCTGCTATGTTGTATTGCAATAGGAGTGTGTGTGGTGTGTGAAAATTTGACCGTAATCGTGTATGTGTGTCAAGACAAAGTTACGACAGACTTAGTGCTGGTTTATGGAGGATCAGCTTGGTCAGTCTCACCTTTCAAAGTGGAGGTCATAGCCACAAGCCAAAATTGCCCTCCAAACACTACGGATGTCCTGCTTGGCACGGTCCACTGCAAATTTATGGAAGCCTTCCAGTGTCAGGTATTTCTCCTCTGGGACTGAGGAGGAGAAAGTGGTGAGGCAGAACAGTGGCTCTTAGCTCCTGGTTTCACAGCAAGACTCTAATGTACTCTTGTCCATGAAGATGCATAACAAACACTTAATAGTAACATATTATACAGAATATTCTTTGTTTCTGTGAAAAAGAACTATTTATGTCTATGCCCATTAATTTTACATTTACATGTCTGACTTTGCAAAAAGAGTAAAAATAAAATTGCTATAATCTCAAATCACCCTCACCAATTTCAGTGCTCAAAAGCAGTTAAGCTCACTAAGAGTGTATGGTCCAGGCAGAACAGATTATCATGGCCAAAAATAAGCAAGGGAGGGGCATCCTGGTGGCTTGGTGGTTTAGGGCGCGTGTCATGTAAATGTGACATCATAGCTTCAAATCTGCCCCAAGACCCAAGATTGTCACATCACCCTGTCTCTCCCAATTATTCCTGTCTCTCTCGATTTTGAACTATCAGATAAAAATTAAAATGCCAAAGAAAAATATAAATATAAGCATTCTGCATATAGCTGATATGGAAGTAGGCTCAAATGACAGACAAAACAGCTTCATTTTTAAGGGAGGAAACTGAACTGCCTCTTGGAACCGTTTTGCAAAGATTGTGTAAGCTCCACTTTCTATCATTTTGATCCAAAATTATTTGCCTTCCATCTGTATGAAGTGTTTAGTTGATGTACAAGTGGATATTCCTTTGATTGTGTAGTTAACAAATGGTGCCTGATTATTGCCAACCTTCAGGTTTCTTGGCAGGAGATTTTTCCACATCTTTCTCATCAGGTCTGGATTTCTCAGGAGACTTGGGCTTCAGAACTGTTTTCTTTTCACTCAGTGCAGTCCTGGCAGAGACAAGCATAACTGGCTGTAATGAAGTTTCATTAAATGTGTGTTGCACATTTTAACTTGGAAAACTGGGGACCAACCTGATATGTATCCATCTGTACGTTCTAGAACGTGTTTGCTCAGGTTTTTCAGGTTACACATGTAGCAAATTCACTCCATTACAAGATGAAAGGAGAAATGTTTCTGGTAAACATCTGTGAAAATGTTGTGCTTCATGCTTGGTTAGAGAAATGACTCACCTGACACTGTTGAGCACAGACTTCTCCTTGGTGGGAGGCTTGGTGATGGGCCTCTTGGTGCTCACCACCTTGCCTTGATGCTGCTCTTTGCCTGCCTTGCTATACTTGTTCTTGTTGGGCTTGGGAGTACCGTACTTTCTTAGAATCTTAATTAAAAAAAATTAAAAAAAGACTCTTTGAGAATCCTGTGCTATGATAAACTGATGCACTTGATATGCTCATATAAAAATGTCTGCACAATTCTTTTATACCTGAGTTAGCTGGTCTTCAAGTACTTTCTTGGGTGGACGAACATTGGTGAAGAAAACATGCAGCAAGTTGCCAGGGGTCTGAGAGTTGATCTGTTCCTTGCTGAGGTAAATGTCAGACACTTTAACTGGCTTGGCTGGCGTG
This sequence comes from Holocentrus rufus, assembly GCA_900302615.1. NCBI lineage: Eukaryota > Metazoa > Chordata > Actinopteri > Holocentriformes > Holocentridae > Holocentrus > Holocentrus rufus. The sequence continues at coordinate 38,239 of OMLF01012605.1, read as the reverse complement.
AGGCTCAGCATCTGCTCAGAGTGCACACAGCTCTTAAAGATGTCAGAGAGAACGTCTCGTGCGCCGGGAACAAGCTTGTCCCCTGGAAACATGGAAAGAGATCGCTTAGGATTTTATATGGGCAGAGATAATGCAAAGTATCTTCAGATCAAATGTCACTTTGTAAAAGTGGAAAATATCTAAACACAGAATGAAATACTAACCTCTAATGGACTTGTCCAGGAAGTAGTCTTCAAGTGCAGAGCTTCCCTGTGTGTCAAACAGACTTTGGTTGACACTGGAGGCTGTGAGGATTTCCTCATTAGTCAACTCCATCAGCTCCTCTTCACCTTCCAAACTGGACAAGCCAATAAGGTCACTGCTGTTGAAAAGACTGGCGCGGATTTTCTCCACTTTTGCCCGTGAGCGAACCTATATTAAACAAAAGAGAAAGACAGGTCTGTCTCCTCCCCAAACATATAAACAACATAAAACCAAACAGACAAAACCTGGTATGATATTTCTCAAACAACCCACCTCGATGACAGCATAGCCCTTGATGGGCCGGGCCATGATTGCATTGCTATCCAGTGAGGTGACAGTGTACATGGAGCCACCATCTGAAGCGGTTTCTGCACTGTCTAGAGGCTCACCCAAGCTGCCAAGACTCCCCAGGCTCCCTGTGCTGCACAGGGAGATATCTAGGCTCTCCTGACTAGAAACAGTGTGTGGGTCTAGGGGGCCCTGCTGGGGGTAGGTGACAGCAGAAGCTGCAGCAGCAGGGGTGAGTGGTGGGGCAGCTAACAACTCCTGATCCACAGAAAGTTCACTGGCAGTGCGTGAGACTCCCTGGGAGGAGCTGCAGATCGAGGTCTGGCTGGTGGAGGCCGAAGCACTCACACTCATGGCGGGAGTCACGCTGCTGGAGCTGTCAGGGCTCTCGGGACCTCCGTTATTGGTGAATGGACGCTCGGGCTCAGAGCCCACTTTGCCATCCTGAGGGCTGGAAATCCCAGCTCCAGACTTGGGTTTCTTGGATTCCTCTTCCTGCAGGGGGATGAAGATCTCGTCTTTGAAGAGGCCTCCATGAGCATTGCAGGCTCTGCGTATAGCACTACGAACCACGGCCTCCTCCAGGTGGGTGGGGATGCCCGAGAGCACCAGCAGGCGGCTGTGAGCGGTGGGACCCACCAAAGCCTGGCAGGCATCTGTCACTGCATCGCTGGTCACACTCAGCCCCTGAGGGTCCTTATTGGCCAGGTGTCGTAGGATCATGAGGAGAGTGAGGCCGCGGTGGAACCACAGCATGTCCTCGGGTTTGCTGCCCGCCATGTTCAGCAAGGCACTGTCGCTCTCCGATAGCCGCGTGCCTCCGCTTCCCCGTTTCCCAGAGGCTGCCGCCGCCACTGCAGCTGCTGCTCTCTCTCGCTTCATCTTCACCTTCTTACGCTTGGACAGCAGGCTGGGGCTCTGGGGCGTCTGGCCTGGAGACGATGACGAAGACGAGGAGGAGTCGCTGAGGTTGGGGGCGCTGGTGGAAGACAGGGCGCCCACTGCAGAGCCTCCTACATTGAGGGGTAGCGTGACCTCTGCCACAGCCAGACACACCTCCATAAGAGCATGGAAGTAGGTTGAGAACCGGCTCTGCTCCGCCCCCAGGGCCAAGGCAACACCCCCAGATGAGGAACCCCCTGCCCCAGCCCCACCAGCTGCCCAGCCCTGCGTCTCCCGGTCATAGAGCTTTCGAAGTTCTGTCTGCAGGGCCATGAGCACCGCCAGGCAGGGGTTCAGCAGCAGAGCGATGGAGCTGGACAGGCCTGTGGGGCTCTTGCGCTGCTCCAGGTGATGGATCTTGCGGAAGAGCTCAGCTAGCAAGTGGAAAGTGAGTTCCTTGATGGAAGGGGCCAGATCAGTAGTCCAAAGCAAACCGCCTGAAACAATAAGAACACAGAGTATACTGAAAGTTCAAGTTAAAGATTTATTTTGGAAACTATATAGAAATATAGAAGTTTGCATGTTGGGCATGATGTATTTAAGGATCTATAGACAGCAAGCTGTACACCAATCACAGGCATTTGAGAGCCCCACATGAAATTCCAAATAAGGAGTTGGTAGAAAAGGATTACGAATATATGACATGACCAAGCATAAACATCCTAATATTTTCTAGATTGGACGTATAAAGTTCTACCCTGGTAGAGTGTAGTTCTGCAATAAAGAGCAACAAACATTTGGCATCGCAACTGGTAAAACTGTTATGTACTTTCTGTTTTAACTTCCTGTTTTAAGTTGTTAAATCTAAAAGGTTATATTTATAAAAAAAATTACAATAACATCAAACAAGCATAAAATAACATTCAAAGATTTCAATTTCAAATATATTCAGATAAAAAATTCTGATAGAATCTGACATATATCAAGCTCACGATTTGAGATTTATCAGGGCAAAATATCTCATCTTAAGCCTGCTGGTTGATAGGTTGACTATGGAGTAGGATTTTACATTGGCTGCATTAAATCAATACATTCTAACACTGTACAAACAGACAGATAAATCAGGCCTATATCTTTCTTGGATGATGGTTGTTCTACCTACCTAGCAGTTCTACCACCTGCAACAGCACAGATGAGGGCACTGTGTCCAACTCATCCTCTGACCGCTCACTGCTCTCGCCCAGCTTCCACGTCAGCAGCTGCTCAGCAAACGCCATGGCCAGAGGGAACTCCAGGGGCAAGGAGTGAAGCACCAGAACAGCACCAGGAGGCGGTGACACACCTAAAATCAATACAAAAGCATGTATATTTCAGTCTCATGCCTTAACGGGTGTGTTCTCTCACTTAGTGGAAAAAAAATGTATGTAAAAATGCCTCTGTGGAGTGGAGATACTCACCCAGTTTGATGTGCACCTTATCAGTGGGGATGATGACGGAGGGATATTGGTTGGTGGTGGGAGGGGGAGTGAGGCCTGTGTTGGTAGGCGAGGCGTCCAGAGGATAGCACACTGCCTCCATCAGATTTAGCTGGCCATTTCTGCGTACTTTGTGACCCAGGCCATACACCATGACCCGTGCCCAGGGAGCCTTGTACAGGCTCGAGCTAATGGAGTGGAAAGGAAAAGGGACAGAGGACAGAGATGAATAAAAAAAAGCTAGCAGGGGAGGAAATGGGTATAGCAAATATAAAATGCAAGACATCTGGGTTATCATGCATCGCTGAATTTGAATATTGCCGGTGAACTCACTCTTTGCGGCAGCCTAGTTGGCTCTCCTTGCAGGATACAATCACAAATGCCGCACCTGGGAAGCTGACATCCATGCTAACCTTTGACTCGGTCACGGGAAACTCCTCTGATGTAAACTGCTCTGGTGCATTCTGCCACAGTGAGCAAAAAAAAACAAGATAAACACCTTTGCAAAGAGGGTTTATTATCTAGATAAAAACAAAAGCATCGATTGACAGAGCTGACCTGTAGGAAGCAGCAGATCTGCTTGGTTAGCTCCAGCAGGCTCTCCTCTCCCTGGTGTAAGGCACGGGTGATGGCCACTGTCAGCCACTCCCGGATGGGCTGCGCGTTGCCCTGATAGAAAAGGTCTGTGGGAGAGCAGCTCTGGCCCTGTAGATTGTGAAGCACAGACTGGGCCAGGAGGATAGAGCTAGAGCTAATGGTGCCATCTGCAGGGGGAACAACAACATAACATTCAGCACAGAAATCACAAAAACAGGTACATGTTTTCAAGTATCACTCCCAGTCCGAGTCCCCGTTGCTCACATAACCAATTTAAACTCACCGGGCAGAGGCGGGGCCAGCAGCTGATTCGATAAAAGCTGCAGGTGCTCCAAGGTGATGTCACGGATGGCTGGTATGTGGAAGAGACGAGTGAAGGTGTGGGGGCTCTTGGGGGCAAAGATGTTGAGCAAGGCCATGCGACAATATAACCGAGCAAGTGCACTCTCACAGCGGAGCAGCTCCCTAAAAACAAATCAGCGAAACAGAATTTAATTTTGATCATCAGTACAGGGTGTGTGTGTATTTTGCTTGTCTCCATGTATATGCACTACCTGTGGATCTGAATGTTGCTGCTGTCTAGAGAGACTAAGCCGTTAGCTGCAGTGCGTCGAGAACCAGCAGGTGGGCGCTCTAGCATCTCAATGGGGTACCAGTACCTCACCAGCACCCCCTCACTGCGCAGGTAGGTCTCCACCTGCACCAGCTCATTCACCTGGGACAGGAAGAGGAACAGATTGGAGTTTACAGGAAGCTTCCCATGATGGCACAGAAAATAACAACCTCTCATGTGCTGTACTTACAGAGTCCACATCCAGCACCACCCCGTGCAAACCAAAGGTCTTCAACATGCCTCGGATAGCAAACTTTGGCAGGGCTGTTCCCCCTGTAGTGCTGTTGGTGTTGTTGCTGTCTGGACAGCGGATGACCACAGTCAAGCCTGTGTGAAAAAGTACAGAAGAATTAAGACCATTTTGCAAAACGGGAAAAGGCCTGAGTGCAACTGTGTAAAATCTGTTTTTGTTTTTTTTTAATACAACACTTCGAACATTAACTGTGCAAACCTCACCTTCATGAGCGTGTTGGTCTAATGATGTAGGTGAAACATACCTTTGCGAACTTTATCAATTGTGAACTTGTTGGCCTCGTCCTTGATGTCTTCAATCGTAGGGAGGTAGAGATCACGAGGAATGCCACCATTTTCTTCATACAGGAACTCCACTGTCTGCCTTGCAATGTCAACCATGCCTGTTGCCATTTACACATTTACACACAGCAGAGACAAACGGTGTCAAAACCCTCTTTGGTTCACCTACTAAAGATATATTTGAGCAAAGTCCCAAGCTTGTTTTAGTATTAACACAAAGACTACACAGGTTATGAATGGGTATGATTTATCCAATCTTTCAATTAATCAAGCCTGACGTTTAGCTTGTGCTTTAATCTCGTTAAATGGATTATTCATTAACTTTTGTCAATCCCTTTTATGTCAAATTCATCTCTGGGTATACCTTTCTCTTACCAGATTTTCATGATAATTAATTTCTAATTCCATCCTCGATGGTGCCCGCAAGTGGTGTGTGAACACACCAAATGATTAGAGATTAAATATTAAGCATTCTTGTCAGACGAATGTGGAATTCCTTGCAGCAGAACAAAACTCAAAAGGCATAAATCAAAAAGTAAAATTACTACCCAGAGGAAATGCAGGAGTGGAGCTGATAGAAAATGGCAGTTTGAATATAGGTTTCTATATTTTATGCATTGAATTCTTCTTATCCAGGGTGAATTATTTTATACTCAATTTCTTTACGCTTACACACTTTAAAATGTCAAGAAATTTGCTTCTTTGTGTTTCTTTGTTGCAGATTCACTTTTTCGCAGTTACGGAATTAATAAATTAATTATCATATTATATGGGCTACCACAATTTGTATGCACCAAGCAGAGAGTCACGACTCTCTTCTGTTTCTTTTGTATTCATGTCTAGACATAAATACAACCATGCGTTAACAGCCTTTCACTGAGTCTATTTCCTTTGTATTTTATCCTGGTTTGGCCAGAAGCTTAAGCTTCGGCAATGTAAGCAGACTGGGGAGCTCACAAGACCAGCCATGTGAGCTAGGCACAACTTATTGAGATGTTTGAGGGCCACATGGTGAGAAAGGCCAAAGACCTTTGGCAGACAGTTTGAGCTGTTGCCCTTTTAAGTGCCTGGAATCATTTATCCACAATGCAGTCACATTGCTTTAGACATGAAATTATGTTGCATCTTGTGCAAGTACATGAACCTTGTATTTTGCACTCATGAATGACCTTTTATTGCACTGTTTCAAGCTAAGCTAAAATATACATTGGGCTTTTCGGTATGCTTCTATTAGGTTCTTTTACTGCAAATCCTGTTTCAAGCACATTTTCCTTATAGGATCCTTTAATGAATTGACTTGAACTAAATTAGTAGATGATTTGTATGAAATATAAGTTTTACAAACAGACCACTGGATTAATTAATTCAACAAATTCTATATAATAATCATGTATATGTTGACAATGGGTAAATTCATCCTTAACATGGACCTTGTTAGCAATACTCACCCAGCTGCAGCGCCCCTTTGATTTGGTCCAGGCCAGACTTCCTCTCAGCCTCGTTCCGGAAGCGCCTGCGAATGGTGGGGAACACTTTGGTCTCCCAGGCCTTTACCAGCAAAGCATAGTGGTCCTCCTGAGGTCAAATAAAAAAAACAAGGCAAACAATGGAATGCCGAAGCCCAAAAATGATTTGGAGGCACTTATAGAAGATAAGAAGGTGAAATCCTCACTCACTCTGGGGACATCATCATCATCCTCATCGTCACTTTCATCATCCGCTATAGGAGGAGGATGAGGGTCAGGCCCAGAGGTGACCAGGTTCTCGTAGCTCAGCTCCACCTTGTAGTGGCATGACAGGTCACTGTTGTACTCTGTCCCAACAGGAGAGGACAAACAACAAAGCCAGGTTTTACAAATGTTACCAACTGGGAGACAAACACACACACAAACAGCGGGAAGGGAGAGGGTTAACCAAAACAGCAGAGACAAATAATGAAATAACTGCAGGCAAAAAAATAGTATGAAGACTGACTGTAAAATGAAAAAAAAACAGCAGCCTACTGCTCATGTTGATCTTTCGAATCAGCTATGCACATGCAGTTGTTCATGTTTTAACAGGAGATGAAGGTAGCAGACATACGTTGCTGGGCGACTGCCACAGCTGCGATCCGACACGGGGGTCCATGGGAGCCAGAGTCAGAAGCAACACTTGCACCAGCGTCGTTATCGCTGTCCGAGGCCATAGCAAAGGGGAGTGCTTCAAAATTTGCACTGATTTCCTCTGCAAGGTCTACACACAAGTCAGCAGCGTTCCTGTGTGCTTGGCCTTCTGCGTATGCAAATGGCCGGCATCCAAAGTTGGCACGGATCTTCGTGTTCTAGAAAAAGAATATACATAAATAAATAAATACTAAACAGATACTTCCTTTAAAATGCTAATATGGAGCTCCAATTGGCTTGAAACAATTTATATATTGACTTTTGACACATTTACAGATCAAAAGATGAGAGAAGAATTAAATTATACAAGACCTTCACACAGTTTGAATGGAATTTCAATTGGAAGTCATGCTAGCTAGGACAAACCCACCTTCTTTTGAATGTGGACCAGGGGCCACATTCCTCCAGCTACATCCTCCAGGATGGGGCTGAGCCGCTGGCCACAGTAGGTGAAGTAGACCCTGCCTTTGGGGGCCTGACCAGGTGGTGGAGGAGTGCCTTCTGAACGCTCCCAGCCTATCCCAGCCACATCGCCTATGTTTGTGAAAACAAATTTGATTTTTCATATGGGTTCTCATAATTACATAAATGATAAAAATTGCTCACTGTACCTACAAGTTATGTTAAAAAAGCAAGATACGCATGCCAAAAGGGCTTTTTTAGAAGAGCAGCCAGATGAGATTTTTAGCTTCTAAGAGAAGTTTAGTTCAAATCCATAATATACTCTGCTATATGGATTTACAGGGCCAACTAAATCAAATAGGTGAAGAAGAGGATGCAGATCATATGTGGAGAAAAAGACAGTTGGTCTCCTGTCTCACCAGGAAGTAGAGCCACGTCCAGCCTGACACTCTTCCACTGCAGCAGACTGGAGCCATTATAATGCACTGCCCTACCATTACTGACAAAGACAGACAGACAGGACAGACGATGGAACAACAAGACAAAAAGAGGGATAGCGGTCAACACTCAAGTCAGAGGCAGAGCAGCAGGAAAAAGCTCACAGAGATGGAACCACTTAGCGATTAATTCAGAGGAACATACTTATGAAAGAGACATGTGCCAACAGGGTTGGTCCATGCTCCGTCTCTCTTCTCGGCTTCAGTGGCGAAGCCAAAAGACACAATCGGACCACTGTCCTCCTCAGAGTCTCCATAGGAGACAATCTCTATCTCCCAGTAAAAGGAAGGAGCCTGCAGAGAAAAGTTAGAGGAAATTGAAGACTACAGTTAGCACTCACACATCACAAGAGAAGAAATGCTAATGCAAGAGCCAGCTCCTCTGGAATGTGCCCACCTGAACTGGTACAGGGGAAGTGGCGTAGATGAAGGTGCCCCTGGGCAGGCCTCCTCCAGCGCTGGGATCAGCCAGGAAGGTGACGGAGGTCAGACGGGAAGAGAACATGCAGGCACGGACCGGGGGGAACACTCTGGATGGACACCAGGTGATTTCCTTGGGCTGGTGAGGAAAATGGAGAGGGATAAGCACATCAACTAAACCCACAAATCTAAATGTTTTTCATTGATCAAAATATCTTTGTAAATTGCTTTTGCTGTCCACTATTAGATTTATGTGAGGTCAATGAATTGTGGCATTCCCCACCTGGCGCCTGTCTGTCTGCAGTGGAGGAGGTGGTGGGCGAGCACAATCACGGTACAGCATCCTCACTCTCTCACACTGAGCCTCAACCATGCCAAGACGCTCCCCTGCACAAGGTGACAGAACTGTGTTAGAGTTTAATAAACTTCACTCTGCAGTCAAACGACTTGACATGCCAGTGCATCACTAGTGCTCACCAGGGCTGCACTCCTGGGCAACCAGGTTGAGCACCTCCACAGCTGCAGGACACTGCTGGATGAACTCCTCACAGAAGGAGCTGTCCTCCAGGAGCTGGGCCATCACCAGGCATGCCCTATGAAAACAAAATAAAGAAACCATGATTCATTTCAACCGCACGAGTCATGTTTGCTGGTACACCCATATTTTAATGCAGTACAGTGAAAAGACACCCACAGATCTTTGACACTCAGTGAAAACAAGGAAACACAAGAACAAAATGGAAGAAACCTTGGGAAACAAAAACAAAAACAAACAAAAAGTAAATATTGATAACAAGACAGAACCTAAAACAGAAAGCAACTGAATAACCTGGTGACTGGAAATGGGGATAAATAGGTATGAGCACCGGTATCAACATCCAGATCTGTTGCTGGGATATCCAATCCATTTTCTTGAGATATACAAATATTTGATAGAGCACTTTATAGCTGCAGCTCTATTTACTAACCTGGTTCTGATTTCAGCCAACAAGCGCACTGCAGCCATGACGGGGCTGGATCCGTCTCCTGTGGCGGGCAGAGAGGTGTGGATTGAAAGGCTGCCCTCCTGTGGCAGAAGCATAGACTGCACCGCCTGCACCACCTTCTCTGTGATCGACAGCTTGTAGAGGGGGAGAGCCTGAGGGGTGGGGCAGAGAGAGAGAAAGGAGACAAGGGAAATTCAGGCTGATATTTGACATCAAAGGAAGGCTGAGGAGTTACAGTTCTGATAGATGCTGAATCTTTTACCTCAGATCTGGGCGTACAGAGGCGAGATATAGGCACTGTCAGGATGTCTGAGGCTTTGCAAGCTCTTCTGTACTCGCAGGAAGGGAACTTGACTGTAGCTATGCCCTCCTGCTCGTTGATAGACATAACTACGCCCACACTGCCAAGCACTCCTTTACCTACCACCTGCAGAGCACAGAGATCAAAGGAAACACACTCACAATTTTAAATTCCGCTGCTTTCACAGGATATGGTGATGTCAGTTATTATCTGGGATGTATATTACAACATATTTGAGTCAATACAGCATTCGCACTGATGATGTTTCCCTTAACCCACCTGGACCTCAGAGCCAATCTTAATGGTTTCTTTGAAGCCACCGAGGGCACAGAGTGCAGCCACAGCTTGTCTCCCAATGGCCTGCAGTTTAGCCAGCTTCCTGCCACTGCTGCTCCCATTCTCCAGAATACTCTCTGCATACTTCCCCAGCTGAGGGATAAACATCAGCGCCCGGGAGAGCACCTAGCACAAACCCCAAGTGAGCATTACATTCAAGACAAAATCACCAACTGCTTGGAGACAAATTAGCAAGACTAGTGTCAGACTCTCAACAGCAAGTTATCAGGTGTTTGTACTAAGTATGAACATTGTTCTGGATGTGTAATGATCCTTTACCTTTTCAGCAGTGCTGGTCCAGATCTGAGCGGTGTTGGACTCAGGGGCAGTGAGCAGACTATGCAGCAGAGCAATAACCTCAGCAGCCATACTGTTGGCAACATGGCCGCTGATAAACGGCCTGACAGGGTCCGACCTGAACAAGGCAGGGTTGGGAGTCATATTGGATCACAACCACTATCAACTCTGCATCAGCAAAAGTGATGTTATAGGAACACAAATAGAATATGATAATAATAAAAGCAAAGAAAGAGAATAGAAAGTAAGCAATAATAACAATAAAACTGAATAGAAACAATTAGGTTATATAAACATACAGACAAGTAACCATTTCCACACATAAGTGACAAGTATGGGAAATGGGAGCATGGACTGCATTTAGTGCATGAATGGATTTACTGCTCAATTATTTACTTAATTACAAAATATGCATGTAGACATGCATTGTTAAAAAAGTCTAAACCATTATCATATATATTTACTGAAGCCTGTGGCATATGTACAGAATGTGGCCCATTGATTGATGTGGCCCAAGAACTAGCTTGCTACCTGTATCCTTTCAAAAGCTCAGTGAATGAAGTGCCATACATTTTAGGGGAAAATGTCAGTGTGCGAAACCTACAATAGTAACTATTAAACTAGAGATTATAGTTTAGTTACCTTGCCAGATCAGCGTTCCTGTCCCTACACACAGCAGTCTGAGCAGTTTTCTTCTTGTCACCAGTGGTGATGCCACCAGCCGTCTCCTGGGCCAGAGCCTCCACAGGCGGGCCCACGCTCACTATCAGCCCAGACTGGGCCCACTTGTTGGCCTTCCTAAGAGCAGCGGACGCCTCCTCTGTGATCACCTCACAGCTCCCGCTCTGTTGAGGGATTGAGAGAGGACAGCAGAGGTTAAGGTGGCACCTGGGATGAAACTGACACTGTTGTTGATATTGTGAGGCTCAGCTTTTAACCTCTGAGTTGTTGTATTTTGATCATATCGAAACTCTGACCTTGGTCATGTCTCTGTCCATCTTCACCACCTTCTCCATGTTGGCTCCAGTACCAAGACGAAAAGGACGTCCTTCTGAGCTACTGCATATTGAATAGTGGAAGAGTGCTCATGTCAGAGAAATCCCAAGTAAGTTTGCTCACGTGAAATAAAAACAATGACATATTAGTGGCCGTCTTACCTGAGAAGTGGTTGTAGGACCTCATGAGATGACTGGTCCTCCCTCTTGTGGATAAAGATTGACAGTTTGCCATCCACAGCCTCTCCCTCTTCCCCAACATCCTTCTCAGATTTCAGAGCTCCTTTGGAGCTGGCTCGGGACAGGCTGGTGTCTGGCTCAGAGGAACTGGGGGACAGCAGAGTCTGGCAGCCTGGCAAAGGCAGCACAGGGTAAATGAGAAGGTTATCAGGGTATGACTGAGGTTATCCACAGGTAACCTCTCTCCATAATGCTGACTCCTATAGTTGGCATGTTTCAGGCACTACAAGTTAGAAATATTTAAATTTTTAACCAGAAAGCATTGCATTTACAAGCAGGGATGTCACAAGAGCCGATACTACCAACACCACGTCAATGCTAAATTTCAGGAGACCTACAGTTTCTATACAGTGTCAGTAGTTCGGACTGGTACCACATTCATAACTGACCTATCCCCATTCTGCCAGGCATGCCAGTAGACTGACCAACCACACCCGCCTACCAACACGAGAGCATGTGAGCATGCCACACATAGCAAAACAACAAAGATGGCAAATGATACTCTTCCTGCTCCCCCTCACCCACAAGCTAACAAAAAACTTGTGGAAAGGGCAAATTACGAAAGTCTCATATGGAAGTATTTTGCCTTTGCGGCAGATGGTGCAAACAACATAGCTTTGTGCCTAATTTATATTTCATCATGCCATCATGCTACTGCTGTTTTTATTTCCGTATAACCAAATTTTAACAATAGTTCATGAACAAAAGTTCATTTTTTCTGTTTCTCAATTTTAGAAATAGTGTATCAAGATTTTTTTTTACTCTAAGGCTAAATGCCTTTGATGCACAAGGCAGCATTCTCTATATTTTTGCCTGATTCATTTTTACTTCTTACTGTGCTAGGAACTCTGTGCAGTACAGAGTTGGTACTTAGTAGTACTTTTTGTATGACTAATACTTGAATAATGCTTGGTAAAGTTAATTGAATTTATTGTTCATAACTGTTACAATAAAGCACCAATTTATACTACACACATGGGACATATGTATCCCAAAAAATTTATCCCATGTACATACATACATGGGATGCATTTTTTTCCATGGGATCGAAACTGGTATTAAGAATCATGGATTTTTACTGGTATTGGCATCAACTACCAAAATTTTGGTATTGTGACATTCCAACTGACAAGAGCCATGACCAGCCCATCCCCCAAGCACTGGTTTGGTGCTGCTAGCTAAAACAAAGAGGTGAACACAGATGGTAAAATGTCAAGCCGAAGAGACCAACCTGGTACTACATAGTCTGCCAGCTTGGCCAGCAGCAAGGCAGCGATACGTGAGGCAGGGTCACTCGCGTCCTGCTGCTCAGCGTCCAGTGTGTTCATAGAATAGCTCCATGAGGGCAACGCCACGTTGCCACAATCCTCTACACTCATGAGGGGCAGGGCAGCTCGGCACAGCTGAAGGATGATAAGTACCAGCTTTGGAGAGGGTCTCTGGTCCAGCAGCAAGGACAAGAGCTTAGACACACAGGCTGGCTGGCTCAGGATGGCCTTCCCTATGTGGCTCCTGGAATACAAGAAAAAAAAAATTACATTACACACAGACTATGGTAATAATTACAATACGAAGCAATATTTTCCAACAGTATTGACAGAACTTTACCTGGAAAGGTCATTGAGCAGACTGAGCACATCTTGTAAGGCATCGTTGCCAGCTGCCTGGTTCCCGCAGCACTCTGTGGCTCGGGCCAGGTGATTGGTCAACAGGCTGGACACCTGCCGCGCCAGACCAGAGTGCACTGCATCTGTAGAACCACCTTTGAAGAGAAAGAGGAGAGGTTATTGAGCTATCACTACAGTATTACCATTCCCTGCACAGCACGCAATCATTTCATCTGACAGTGTGAAGACATCATTAACATTCTTGAAGTGCACCATCAGATAAGTTCTTCTTGGCTCATATGCCCTAGTTTCTCAAATCCTCTCCTGACACAGCAGCTGAGCTTGTCTAACTTTTACCTATTCTACTTACATATTTTTCTGTGTCTCTGTCTCACTTTGATGGTAGGACCTGCAAAACATAGACTCTTCCTGAGAGAAATACTTATGTGCTTTTCTACATACTGTGCTATTTGCAGGCACTGCCAAAACAATATGACATACAGTATATTCTGCTTGATAGCTATTTACAAATAACCCCTTTGCAGAGGGTAGCTATAAGGAGTAAGCACTTCTGAAGTCTTGACATACCTTCCACCTTCTCCCACTCAATACAGCGGTTGGCCAGCACCTGGAAAGCAGCCCAGGCCATGGTGGCCACCTTCTGTTTCTTGGTCTGTTTCTCGTTTGAACTGCATTCCCTTTGGCCACTTAGGCTACAGAGGCGATCCATAAGCTGGACCAGACCACTCCGAACTAGGCACTGCTCTTCACTCCTATGGTAACACAGGGATTATGAATGAGAGGTTGTGGGAATCTGGGGCTGGTAAGGTTTAGTAATACAGAAACAAGTGAAGAGATGAACAATGTTGAAGTCCAAATGAATTCTCTTGCCTGGTGTAGGGGATTGTGCAAAGCATGCCAATACTATTGGCACAAGCAATAGGGTAGCGAGCACATAGTGACACTACAGACGTCATGGTCTCCCCAAAGGCCTCCTGCACCTGCTCTACCATTCCTCCACAGGTCAGCTCCTCAATCCTGCACAGATGGCACAAACAGATTTGTTTTGAGTAACCAAACACCAAACAGTTTTATGCCATCAAAATTTTAAATATCTGAATATTTTGCCCAGCTTTAATTAGTATTTCAGTTTTTTGTAATTTTTGGGTAATTGCGGTTCTGAGCCCCAGGTTTGAGTCTGGGCCAATTCCATGATCTAATCCAGTTTAATAACACTTACTTTTTCACATGAGATATGGACAATTGTCGTGTGAGCGAAATTGTAATTAAAATGATTCTATGAATTAATTTTAGTTTGCATTTTTGTCTATTTGAGAATTCACAGCAGAGAGATAGGAAAGATGGAGAGAGAGGGTAAGATGACACGTGACAAACATCCCAGGCTGGATTTGAACCAAGAATGTTACAGATACATAGTATTTCATTGTGTTGCGTATTTTCTTGCCCTAAGAGGCTGCTGTAGCTAAATGAATGTGGGGGAAAAATGCTTTATTTTACCTGAATGTATGCTCACTAAACAGGGATGCCGGTGTGCTGCTCTTACCTTGGGCCACCTTGCAACACCATGGTGACAGGACCCACCAGGTGCGTGACTCCACCCACTCTGACAGCAGCCGTAAGCAGCTCTCTCATATGAACAAGTGCCTGTTTCCGCGTGCTGCCACGCCTCCAGCGTGTCTGTGCAGCGGACAGGAAACTGCTACTGGACACCTGGAGGAAGAAGTAGTGTTCACAGGTCATTATGCAAAATTTAAAAGGGGGGAAAAAAAAATAAACAAAAAGACTATTTGTAGTCTCACAGCACATCTGTTGTTTTGTGAGCTGGAGCTGGCTAGCTAAAATGATTTCTAATGATACTGTCACAGTGCAAATATCAGTCATAATCCGTGGCAGATGCAGCTGTGAACCACAACCTAAATATAGATCTAAAAAAAGCACCACACTTACAGCCTGATCAGGTGTAGTGCCAATAAAGGCAAAGAGCTGTCCCAGCAGCACACTGTACGTCGGCTTGTCACGGCTGTCCTCAATGGCAAGCGACTGCAAAAGGGTGAAGGAACTGCTGCGGTGACTGGTAGGGTGATGTCGTCTCCTTTAAGTAAATAAATAAGTAAAGGAATAAATCCCCCTTCTATTCCCTCCTTTGTATCTGCATCATCAAAGCTATTGAACAATAATAGACAAATACCTTTGGGGGGCATGGGTAAACTCCAAGTCCTGGTTGGCTATCATCTCCAAGTCAGAGGGAGCAGACATGCTGCGCAGGAAGACAGGCTGCTTCACCATGGGGACCACCGTCTTGGTGTCAGACACCGACTTACAGGCTAACACAAAAGATGAACAGATGAATGGTGATTGGCTGAACACTCAAATTAAACATTATTCAGTCCCCCTTTATTGAATCTGCATGAAATGTGGTACCTTTGCTCAAAAATGACAGATGTCTTGGAAAAAAACACACACATTAATTGTGCAATAATTGAGTACTACCTAAAATAAGTTTGTTAGGGTCCAAGGATCAAAAAATATTATTTCCTTTTCGGAGCTGTCCATTACAACAACCCACAATCTACAACAATACAATCTATGGAAAAATGCAAAATACAAGTGGTGAACTGTCACACCCAAATAGCAACGATAATGTGATATATGATGAGATCAACACAAGGGATATTTTTCCTCTTGCTCAAGGGAGGTCAAAGCCCAGGGTCAGTCATCCAGCCATAACCCTGATGCTAGCAGGGACTCAGCGATACTTTAGCAGGGCAAGGGGGTTTGCCAACATGGATCTTGAACCTGGGTCATCTGTCTGAAGGACAGTGTCTCTAACCGGTGGGCCACCCTGCTGCCCAGCAAGGTTTCAGTTGTCATGACTAAGAAAGTCAGAGGCAGGACAGATGACAAGATAATGTGTACCTGGTCCTGGGGTGCCAGCAGGTGTGGTGGTCAGGCTTCTGCAGTGTGGAGCGATGGTGACGTGGAGCAGCAGCTCAGTGCGATTCATCAGGCTCCTCACCAGGGCTTTGGTTTTGGCCAGTGGAGTGCTACTTTTTAGGTGCATGGAGTTCACCTCCTGGAAGAACTTCTCCCTGTGTATGCAGAAACATCGAGTTACTGAGTGAGCCACATCAACTCAGGGGACAGTGAAGTCACTGTCCATTGTTCTAATATTAGCATAATTTGAAATTAATTACCTCAGTGCAAGGACAACATTTTCCAAGTCACTGAAATCAAGCGGGACCTCTTTCAGGGAGCAAAGTAATTCCAGCTCCTTAATTTTGTTCTGGTAAATGAAACAATAAATCATGAGCATCACAGCACACGGTAGATAATCTCTGGAGAATGAGTTTTTAAATGTGTATGGAAGCAGCTTTGTACCTCAAAGAAGTGGTAGTCGTGAAAGAAAGGAGCGTTGTTCTCCAGCTTTCCCTGCTGGGCCTCCTCTACCTCATTCTGCCACTTCTGTTCCAATTCTGCGACACTCTGAAGCAACAGAGAAAAGCAGTTGGACGCAGAATAAAACTTCAGCTATTTGGTGCTGTTCAGATTGGTTACAGGAAGTTTTTTTTCTCGCTCCTCGACAACTTCAACCTATTTTTTGAAACTGACACAGCCAACTATATAACTCTGATATCCTGAAGAGTACTTTTCAGCACTTCACAGCTTTTGTTAAATGATCTTGATAGGCAATAGTTTGACAGCAGTTTACCTGCAGCTGCCGCTCCATTGCATTGATCTTCTTGAAGGTCTCGGCCATGATCTTACAGACCAGGTCATACTCCTCCGCATGCTCTTCACGGTACTGGTAGTTGACGAGTGACTGAAGGGCGTCCACCAGGGTTAGATGTTTTATCACACAGGACACTATAACCTCCTCCATGACATCTGGCCTGATCACCTCCCTATCAGAAAAAAAAGATAATGGTTGAGGATAAAAGTGAAATGATGCTTTGGACAGGAGAAGAATGAATAGTCTTGCGATAAATAATCCTGCAGTGTATTTATTACTTGATACTCGGACGGAACTGCGGTCGAGCCCTTCCAGACACCTCTCGTAGCCTGCCCATGATTCCTGGAGGCAGGCGGATACGAGGCAGGTCAAAGTAGGTCCCGGGCATGAGGCCTGGGGGTGGGATGAGCACATCGGAGGGGTAGGTGAACTCCCTGTCCTCCTCTATGGTCAGTGGTAGGGGTGATGGGCTCGGCGTGAGAGCAGGAGAGATCGCCCCGTTCGCTTCAACCTGCCATTGACACCTACGGAAACAAAGGTTGTCATTAATCTGCCATTACAGTTCCTAACAACTGCTGTTTTCTCTGCTTTTTTCATGTTTTACTGCTAAAAGTTTTAGCAGTTTAGCTGCGCTTCACTAAGTCTTCCATTACAGCATCTCCTGGGAAATCAATATCATTTGCTTTAGTAGATTTATTGTTCTATTTGAATTTAGCTGTGTCACCTTTGGAGCAGCTTCGAGCAGAGCAAATCATGGCAGGCTTCCTCCTCCCTTGTCACCTCTGGCCCATTATACAGGATGCGCAGCATTGAGCAGGCCAGCACTGACAGACCCAGTGCTAGGTCTGCCAGGAAGGGGAGGCCTCCAGAGACATCCTCGGATGACTCCTGAAGACACAGAGCAGCACATTCAGAATCAGCTGATCCAGATCATATTCCAACCTGCTCGTATGATAAACCAATGGCAGGTACGGTGCAGATGCCAGGACGTGCTACTGGTGTCCACACTTTACCTGAGCTCTGACAGTGCAGGAGAACCCCCACATGGCTTTATCAGGGGTGTTGTGTTCACGTCCACTCCTCATCTCAAAAGAGAAGGTCACGGTGTCGCCCTCAACCTACAGCAAGAAATGGAAGACGCTGTGGGTGTGTGTGCCATGTGCTTGAGGTGTGCTTGTGCGTCTGTGCGGTGTACAGTATCTGTCTGAATGCAATCTTTTCAACAGCGTCTTTTACCTTGACAAGGTCCTTGGGCCAACCTGTCCCCAGGACACTGCGGCTGCCATACCCCAGTGTGTTCCCTCCGTACTCTGTTACCTTGCGGCTGTTGGTGTTAGGGCCAGCGTAGATCACCAACTGAAATGTCAGAAACTACCATCAATGCAAAATCCCCCCATCAAGAACCTCAAAGCATGGGAATGCACTGATACCTATAGTCACTATTTTATCAAAGTGAGTACCTTGTCATAATCATATTGCGAGGAGCAGCGAGAGTCAAAGCGGAGGTACAGGCAGCGTGCTCCTGGGATGTGCACAGTTTCCTTGAACTTATAGTTGTCG